>LGRX02035926.1:0-137015 GCA_001247695.2 Cymbomonas tetramitiformis | reverse complement strand
TGCTGCATCTGGCGCAGGGTGGTCGGCCCTCATGACATGCTGCATCTGCGTCCTGGTACAGAGAGGAGACGTCACCATTGCCGTGATCCTCAACCACCTCGCCCTCACGCCACGTGTCATCCGCCGCGCGGTGCACCTTGATCCCTCGTCCGCCATGACTCTCCCATTCTACTTTCTCCTGAAGCGCCGCGGCACATCCACATCCCCACCCACCAGCGTCCTCAGCGCCCCAGACTCCCCTCAGCGCCCCAGACTCCTCTCAGCGTCCCAGGCTCCCCTCAGTGTCCCAAGCCTCCCCTTGTTCCCCCACTTTAGTTCTCTGCTTGACCCCCTCAGCGCTCTAGGCCCCTCTTGCGCCCATGGTTCCCCTCCACTGCCCTAGCATCTCCTCCAGCGCCCCAGCCTCCCATTGGCACCCCCCGAGCCAGCCCTCTAGCGCCCCAGCCTCCCCTCTAGCGCTCCATGTACTGTTAAGCGCACCAAGCTCCCTCAGCACCCTACGAACCCCTCTCACAAAGAAGTGCTTGGCATGCGGTGGTGACTTCAGCCTCCCAACTATCAGGCAGTGGTGGGTCATTGGCAGCAATGGTCGCGGGGCATAGGCGGCACTGGTGGGGCCTGCGGTGGTGGGGCGTAGGCGACACTGGTGGGGCCTGCGGTGTGGGGCGTGGCGGCACTGGTGAGCCGGCGGCGAAGCAGTGGGCGTAGGCAGCACTGGTGGGCGGTGGCAATGAGGCATCAGTGACACTGGTGGGAGTGGTTGCAGTGGTGGTGGGGCGTCGGCAGCAGTGAGTGTCGGGCAGCATTGGGGGGCTGGCTGGTGGTGGTGGGGCGTCGGTGGCAGTGGTGGGGGCGGTGGCCGGCGGTGGCGGGGTGGCGGTGGTGGGCGTCAGCAGTGGTGGGGCGTCAGCGGTGATCGGGCGTGGCGGCAGCGTGAGGCATCGACATTATTGGTGTTGCTTTCGGGCGTTGGCGGCAGTGGGGTACATCGGCAAGGGTGGTAAAGCGGTGGTGATGCATCAGTGGCATTGAGGTGGGATGTCAGTGGCAGTGGAGGAGCGTCGGCAGTGGTGGTGGGGCATCAGCCGGCTAGTGATGTTGGGGGGAAGGCATCAGCGGCGGTGGGGGATGTCAGCAGTAGTTGTGAGGCATCAGCAGCGGTGGTGGGGCCGGCAGTGGTGAGGTGTCAACGCGGTGATAGGGCAGCGGTGCGGCGGTGGTGAGTCAGCAGCGGTGGTGCAGGATATCCGCGGCGGTGGTGCAGGGGCGTCTGCAGCGCGGTGGTGGGCGTCATCGCGGTGGTGAGGGCATCAGCGGCGGTGGTGGGGCCTCAGTGGCGGTGGTGGGGCGTCAGCGGCGGTGGTGAGGTGTCAGCGGCGGTGGTGGGATGTCCCACCTCAGTCAAATCGATGGTTTCGCGCTCGTCATCGTCATAGAGAATCTGGCAGCTCCCTGACCAAGCCCCCAAAGCGCGCCGCCCAGAGCTGCTCAGATCACTATGGGAGCAGGCTTGCCGCCTGCAACGGAGCACGCGGTGGCACGCCTGTGCCCGCACGGCGAAGGAGATCTTCAGAGGAGGGAAGGTATCTTGCAGACTGATGCATGGGGGCTGTGCGTCCAAGGGCATCGGGAGGTCATAAGGGCTGTGCGTCCAAGGGCAGCTGGAGGTCATGGGGGCTGTGCGTCAAGGGCAGCTGGAGGTCATGGGGGCTGTGCGTCCAAGGGCATCGGGAGGTCAAGGGGGGCTGTGCGTCCAAGGGCACCTGACGCTTTCTCCTTCATCACCTCTCCGCTGTACCATGCGTCATCGTCCCGCCAGAAGACCTTCAAGCGGCGGCCCACCAGCTCGCAGCCTTCCACCGGCTTCCCGGCCTTGCCGCCCGCTTTGCCCTCTTTGCCCTCTCTGCCCCGGCGCTCCTTGGAAGCCCCGCCCGTACCAGGCGCCTTGGAAGCCACATGTCCCTGCTCAGTCTCCGTCCAACCCCCTCTCTCACAACCCCTCACTCAGACTCACTCACTCCGAATCCCTCATTCTCACTCCCTCTCACAAACCCCTCACCCTCACTCCTTCACTCTAACTCCCTCACTTACCACCCCCCACCCTCACTCCTTAACTCACAACCCCTCACTCTCACTCCCTCACGCACAACCCCTCACATCACCCTCACTCCCTCACCCTCTCTCCTCACCCTTAATCCCTCACCCTTAATCCCTCACCCTTAATCCCTCACCCTCACTCGCTCGTTGCAGCATTCCGCCTGCTCGGTCCACATTTTTAATGGCAATCTGTTCCACAAGGCACCATCACCGTAACCGCCCCGTGATGCATCAGGTGGGGCCACCTGAGGTTTCGCAGGAGCCTTGCCCCCGCCACTCTTGGGAGGCCCTCCCTTGCTCGGCGGATTGTTGCTCAGCTTTGCCTTCTTCGCTACAGGCTTCGACTCGATCTCCTGTTCGTTGCAACCCTCGGTGAGGGCCATCCCCGCAGCCTTCGCCCGAGACCCCGTGGCCTCGCGCCATCGGCTCCAACACCGGTGCACCTTGGACCATATGACGCAAGCGCGAACAAACCAGGTGACGGCACATGATCAGGACTTGTCTTGGTTGTTCGTACAGCCAACCTTGATCCAACCGTCGCCAATGCGACACGGAGCAACACGCATTACACATCCACGGTGCCAACCCAAACCTGCCCCGCCCGGTGACGCAGCTGCGCGAGCGCTCTGACCCATTCAGCCTATCTAAGCCATGGAAGGACAACACACTTTGGATACGCCTGGCGGAAGGATGCGTCACCTCGTCAGTGAAACGGAACTTCTCCTTGGATAAGTCGAGCGTCTCCATCTCGCCGTCATCGTACAGAATGCCGCAGTCGAAGCCGTTTTGCTCCACCACGTTGCCCTGGCCCTCCACGCCGTAGCAATCAGCCACCCAGCTCGTCTCTTCACAGGTGAGACGAGAGCGCCTGGTACACAGGGAAGGGGTTAAGGGGGAGGGATGCGCCCGCCCGCTTTTGAACAGGGAAAAGGGGGACGGGGGGAGGGCCGCGAGCCCCTGCTTCCCCTGCTTCTCGACATCAAAGTGAATTCTAGCCTCGGTCACTGGCGATGCTTGCAACGCCGAAGTCCGCGGCAGCACTCCCAAACCCACCGATGAATGACCATGAGTGCAGTGCCAACATCCGGCGGAGCATAACCATCAGATCACCACAAGGACGGACAAGATTCGCCACTGCATGCGACACGCTACCCCCGGGGACGCAACATCTCACAATGAAATCTGAATTCCTTGCTGCGCGAGACGTCACTAAAGGCGGGGGTTGCAGGTTCTCGCTGCCTCCAGCCTCGTAGACGGACGGACGGACGGGCAAGGTCCACGAGCCCAGCGCATGCACGGAACAGACCCAGGAGCGCTCCAGATGATACGGCCGGAGGCTGCTGCCGCGCAGAGCGCACCTTGTACCACGCGTCGTCGTCCGGCCAAAAGACTTCGATCTCGCGGCCCAGCCAGTGCGACAGCTCAGGCGGCGCTGCGCTGGCTTGATTACCTGGTCGGATACACCACCCAGCGGGCGGCACACCCGTCCGGCATGGCTCCATTTCACCCTTTCAGAATGAACCGGCATGACAAGATCACAACCGTTGGATGCTCAAACATCTGAAGGCCCTCATCGACTGCCACGCCCCAGAATACCAGCACCGTCAGCGCGATGCGCCACACAGCGCGCCACCGGCCATGGCACTGGAATGTGCCGCGGTGTGAGCCAATGAGGGCGGTCCACTGCTTGTGGGCCTGAGCGCCTGTGGCGAGAGGGCAGAGCTGCGCCGCAGCGGCAGCTCCTGGGTTGGCTGTCGCACAGCCACACCTTTTGGCTTCTTCGGCTTGGCTTCTTTGGCGGCGGCCTCCGCAGCCGGCTTGGCGGGCTTCTTGGGCTTCCCAGCTGCAGGCTTCCCCGCCTTCTTCTCCGCCGGCTTGGCCACCTTGCCGGAGGGGGTCACCTTACCAGGGGGAGCCACCTTTTTGGGAGCTTTGCCCTCACCTGCACAACACCCCAAATGTCACCATCAGGTGCACCAGATCCCTGGGAGCCTCCAGCCCCCCCTTGTCACTGTGGGGAGCGCCTCGGAGCCTAAGGCCCCCTCGTGGAGTCACCCTTCAGCAGCACTCCAGGGGAGGCTGAGGGGGGCAGCAGGGTAGGGGACAGGTGAGGAAGGACGAGGGCCAAGGTGAGGGCCAGGCCAGGGTGAAGGCCAGGGCCAGGGTGAAGGCCAGGGTGAAGGCCAGGGCCCGGGCCAGGGGGAAGGCCAGGGCCCGGGCCAGGGTGGCGCTGTGGGCCCGCCAGGTGGGAAGGGCCAGTATCCGGCCAGGGGGAAGGCCAGAGCCCGGGCCAGGGTGAAGGCCAGAGCCCGGGCCAGGGGGAAGGCCAGGGCCCGCGCCAGGGGGAAGGCCAGAGCCCGGGCCAGGGGGAAGGCCAGGGCCCGGGCCAGGGGGAAGGCCAGGGCCCGCGCCAGGGGGAAGGCCAGCGCCCGGGCCAGGGGGAAGGCCAGGGTCCGGGCCAGGGGGAGGCCAGTCCGGCCAGGGAGCTTAAAATCTGGGCCAGGGGGAAGGCCAGGGCCCGGGCCAGGGTGAAGGCCAGGGCCCGGGCCAGGGGGAAGGCCAGGGGGAAGGCCAGGGCCCGCGCCAGGGGGAAGGCCAGAGCCCGGGCCAGGGGGAAGGCCAGGGCCCGGGCCAGGGGGAAGGCGAGGGCCAGGGGGAAGCGTAGGAAGGGTGAAGGCGAGGGCCAGGGCAGGAGAGAGGGGAAGGCCTGGCCGTGGCGAGAAGGAAGGGCCTGCAGAGCAAGTGTCGGTCAGTGGAATTTGAGAGCAGGCAAGGGGCGGGTGAGCCCCGCAGAGGAACCAGGAGGTCAACGCAGGCCCGGGCCAAAACTGTGCAAGGCGCACCTTCGATCCACTCGAAGGTCTCCGTTCGCAGATCCACGGTCTCAAACTCGTCGTCGTCGTACAGCACTTTGCAGGGGCCCTCAGTGCCCGTCGGCAGGTCCGAGATATGGCCCTCGTACCAGGCCTCGTCCTCGGGCCAGTAGATCTTCAGCCGCCGATGCAACCGTGCCGCGGCAATCCTCTCCTTCAGAGAGCTCTGCTGTTCACAGATCGCGTTGCACCCGGAGTTATGCTGCCGCCCGGGAAACCACACCCTGTGCACCAAAGTCCTTGCAGTCCGCAGTTGCAAGGCAGCTGCGAGCCTCAACTTCAACCGATGTGACTCACAAACCACCGGCAGGTCACCGGCAAGCCTCGCCTATGCCAAGGCAGCTGCACGGCAGGGAGGCATCGGCGAGTACCCACCCCGACAGGCTTGCTGATAACGGGTTTTTGGTAACGACTGCACATTGACCGCCGAGGGCAGCCCTCGGCACTTCGGAGGGCCTGTGGCTGGCAAGACGTGGCGTTTTGCAAAACAGGCTTGGTGCTCGACAGCTTGGATGGGCAGTCTTTTTTATGAGATTGATGTGAAGCTCCTTCACTCGGCGGGAGGCAATATACCGCAGAACGTCCACGGGCGACACGGGCGGAGGACACAGCAAGCACACTGGAGGGGAGGGGAGAGCAACGGGTAAGATCGTCAGTGACAGCACGGAGTCGACAAGAGTGCTGCGAATGAATACCACCTCAAGTATGCCTCTCTGCTCCTCTTCGCAAGGGGGCTTCGCCTCAGCCTTGTCCGCTTCGGTTGCCTCGGGCTGTGGAGCAGACGGCACGTGCGCATCACCCGGATCGGCTACCCCCTGTTCATCTTGAGGCTTGCCTTCAGCCATCTCTGCCCCTGCCGACTCTGCCTTCGGCGACGTCGCCACGCCCTCCGCTTCCACAGTGCCTTCGGTTTCCATGAAGCTGCGGCGTTCAAATACTGCGTATCGCCTGTCTTTGTCGGGTTGCGCTGTACCTACGTGTTGCTCCCGACAGCTTTCCGCAGACTGAGCTTCGAGGGCAGTGTGTGAAAGGTCAGTGGTTTCGGTGTTGGCTGCCCTTCGAGACGAGCAGTGGCTGGCATAGAGTCACGGATGAAAAGCCGAAACGGTGTGTTTGAACTACACTTGCCATATTCAAGATGTTTTTGTTACGTGCTAAATATGGACACGATTAGGGTTGACTCTCAGCGATTCCACACCCATCCAGAGCACTCAGAGCTCTGAGCACTCGGTAGAGCGCTCTGAGCCTCTGCCAGAGGGCTCTGGAAGCGGGCAACCAGCTGAGCGCACTGAGCACCTGGCTGAGCGCTCGAGAGGCAAGCACCTGGATCAGCGCTCTGGAGTTGTGTCCTGTACCAAGCGAGCGCATGTGGCAACACTGTGAAGTCCGGAACATCAGGAGTGCCAGCAGCTGCTTACAGGAGCTTCGCTGTGAGTCTGAGTGTGAGGGCACTCTACCTACCAGCATGTTGTGCGAGGACTACTGAATGCTTTGCGCTAACAGAAACTTTTAGTAACACCCCTCTCTTTATGACGCTCGATCACAAGAACTACCGCCAATCAGGTGTTAGGTGCTCTTGAGTTGTCGAGGGTATTTCCTCACCTGAACACTGAAGAATTGCCGAAAGGTGGCGAGAAAGTGGTGCGCGCTCTTCGGAGTGATCTGAGACAGTTCAGAATATCCGTCCTAGCAGCACAATACCCATGAAGCACCCGACCCGAAGCTATTGAGGGATGCCGTTCGTATCGCCTGCCTCGGGTACGGAAATATAACCCCATAAGCGCATGGTGCACGTGTTGCTTCAATTCACGAAATAAAACGCGCTATACTGTAAAACGCGATGTGCATGCAGTCATCGGGAGATGGCGTTAAAGAACCTTGCTGTAGCAAGTACTCGGCTTCCTTCAAACAAACCTTCCTCAACTTTGTGTGTGCGGAGGGAAACCACGTTCAAAACTGCGCGCAAAACCCACGATATGATCACTGAAGACTACAACAAACTTCGGACACCAAAATGGGTCATGTTTGGTAACTTGAAATACGGATCGAAGTGTTCTCAACACGAGAGAAGAGAGGGCTTTCATGCACTACGCTGAGCGCACGTTACGCTTGGCGTTTGTGCTAGAGTAAATGGAACTCATGACAGAGAGTTCTTTAACACAGCTGGTAAGATCATTTTCTCCAGCCTTATCGGGAGTATGATGAAAAAGCTGTTAGTTTCAACTGAAATGGAACACAGAATGAAACCCAGGAATGCGTGTTTTCCAGCAGCCCCGATCAAAACAAGAGGCGGGATAAGCAGCAGCGGGATACAGACATATCCGATGTATGAAGCGGATGTTTCTACACCTTTCCATATCGGGTCAGGTTTAAGCTGGTAGCAAAGAATATCTGTGGCATTGATCAGGGACTGACCTTGGCTAGCTGTTATGAAGCCGAAACTTATATTTGTTAGGGAATAGGGGAAATGAGAAATAGAATCTCACATCCCTTGAAACCGCAAGCGCCCATATAGAGCGTCACCACACCAATCGTGGCAGTTCGAACTCTGAGAAAAAAATCAAAGATGTGGGTGGTCAGCTTGCGACAAAGTCGCCGATGGCTTCAAACTATGGCTTTATGCTTTATTCAGTGTCTTACTACTTCAACCTCTCTCTGAAGAGAGCTGAGAGGGTGGGACTGACGTGAGTCCCACTGACTCGGTGGGACTTCTTAATGCTTCTGGATCGTACAGTACTGTACTGAAAGCGAATGACAAACATGAATCTGACCAGACGCAGACGACAAGCGACAGCGACACACTGACGATGACGATGACGATGACGTCAGACGACACCAATCACCTACTCTTGTCCCCAGAGTTTCTCCGAGCGCGGCCGCTGCGCGGCCTGCGACACGCGAGGGTCGGCGTTACATTACAGTTGATCGGAGAGGTCCGAGAAACTTACATGGACCCCAGAACGTTACAAACCCTGTCTAATTTAGTCCATAAGCTCTGGGAACAACAACAAGAGTGACACCAATGTCCAATCAAGGGGAATAGAAATAAGGGACAGGGTGTCACGGGCGTTAGTTGGGAACTAGAACTCCTCCAACTTGTCCGATGGCACAAGATGACTGCATGTCATGTCATGTCACGGCTGCGTCTACGTCTATCGCGTGAGAGAGCGACACAGTGACCGCAATGAATGGACGTCGCCGGAGGCAGACGGTGAACACATCGACATCGCGGACACCATTGCCGCTGCCGTTGCGTGACTGCTTACTGTTACTCGTTCTTCGTTGACCCATCCCAATCCGCAATTGCATCGTAAAATTCTTCACAGCTACGCAATTTCATCAACGTTCCTCCGCCTCATGGGGCGAACGGTGTTGTGATTGTTGTGATACACGCCGGGATTTCCAAAGTGCTCGGCTACTTTAATTTTTCAGTTCGCTTGTCATAATGTGTAAACTTATGATAATATGGGTGCGCATGTCATGTCGCAGGTATCCGAAGGCGAGGAGGGACGCGCGCTCTTGAGATGTGGAAGTCGAGGTTGGCGTATGCTAACCTTGCTTGGTGCTAGATATACAGGGCCGATATATATCTATGTGTCGTTATACCCTAAGATAGGGTTTCGATATCAAAACGGTCGAATTGATGAGATATGCTGGAATCTGTATAGGCAGCCCTGACTGGGAGTCCCGGTGCAGGCCCCTATGACAGACCCCTAGGACCAACACTGGACCGCTGACTGATCTATAGGTTCGTGCTGTGACACACGCTGTGTCACAGGTAGGCTAGTATCCGAGACCGTTGCGAGACCATTCCGGGTATATCTAGCTTAGGGTTTATTATCTTATGAGACAGTTTATCCACACAGTTCGGGACCCTCTGATATCTAGTGAACTAGGATATTCCGGTAGGTTATGGGCCCCATCCACGCTTTATTCCACTTGCTAGTTTGGCCATGATTGGCTAAACGGCCGCTCGGAGAGGTGGTGCGCGTTTGCGCGTTTGGGCATTAGTGGAGATTTGAGATGAGCGGCTTGCGGTGAGCGACTTGAGCCGCAGCTATGGGGTGCCGGCTTGGATTGGGTTTCGTCGTCGCAATGTTCATTATTCGCGGTTCTCTGCTCGCTCTGATCCCGCCTGCTGCCGTGTGTTGGGCTGGTGACCTTGGCACCTTTGACTTCGACGACATCTTCCTTCGCCCCTCGCTAGCATGGCCCGACCGCTCGTTCCGTGTCCGTGACGTCGCATTTTCTCCGCGGCCCTACCCAAACGTGCTGCAGCGTACCGCCTCCCCTCAGGCTTTTCTAGAGATGGGAATGACGACAAGATCCAAGAAGTCCCTCACGAGGGACAGTGACATCGATGCCTCTTTGAGGTTGATCGACGGGGTGCGGAACACACCGACGGCGGCTACGCCTTTTGTTCCTACACCCAACCCTGCATCGAACGTGGACGAGGACGTGGCCGTCAGGCGTTACCTGCAGGAGCAGTCCAAGCTCGTCGACGAAATCTACAAGGCGCGACTCCATCGGGCTTGGGCCAAGAGTATCCGTGAGGATATTCTTGGTGACAAGAAACATCATTTTCGCGGTACGGACGACGCTGGCCTTCTGTCCGACCTGGTGGTGCAGCTGCGTACGGAGTTTCAGTCGGCCGGACTGGAACTGTGTGCCTTTGACCTCGACGACCCTCGGGCTCCGGTGGTCAACAAGGTGAATGGCCTCTTGTACGACGTTCTGGCTCTCGTGGTGGAGAAGCACAGCAACGCCTACGTCTGGCTCACTGGTACCGATTCTTCGACTGACCGAGATGGAAGGCGAGCCCTTGTCGACATCATCAAGGGTTGTGTTCCGGTGGCGCTACGAGAGTCGCAGCAGGAGGAGCACGCCGCGTTGCGTTATCCCGCAAACGTTGACCCGCAGCCGATCTTGGCTAAGGAACAACGTTTGGTGCGGGATAACCGAGCTTCCGACTGGACGCCGACCGAGGCCACGAGGAAATTGAGCCTCTACACCCGACTCGACCCGACCTTCTACGCTGCGGTGAAGGTCCGCTATCCCATGACCGCTGACTTGGCTCATGTGTCACTGGTTTCGCTCCGTTCCATGGTTGTGGAAATTTACCAGGCTTGGGCACAGACGGGCGGGGGGAAGGTGGCTTCGGGCGCGGATGGCGTCTCCGCACACCTTTCCAGCAGCGAGTACGACGCCCTTCTCCAGAAGATCACGGAGCTCAAGGAGCTCGTTCAGCGGCAGCAAGGTGAAGCCGCTCCGGTTGTGCGTCAACAGCGGGAGCGGGTGCAGCAGCGGCAGCAACAGCAGCGGGGGCAGCAGCCGCGAGGATTCCGTGTGGGGACCCACAAGGCCCCACCGGTGGGATTCGACCGCGACGATCAGCGGGCGAAGCCGTTCTGCGGTAGGTGCAAGAAGGCGGGCAAAGGTGAGGCGTATCACTTCTACCGCGACTGCCCGTTGGGCGGGCGCCAACACCCGCCCACCTCTGCCGCGGCATTCTGCGTTCCCATCGACGAGGAGGACGCGGAGGGGGTGCACGCGCTCGCCATGTGTGCATTGTTCCAGCAGGCGGCAGACGACGGGGCGGAGTCCTTTGCACGTGCGGCAGCCGAGTACGGGCCACCCGCGGTGCTTTGTGCGGGAGCGGTGGGCGGCATCGACGTGTCCGCCTACGGCTTCACCGTGGAGCAGCAGCCGGCTTCCGAGGGAGATGACATTCTCCGCCGTCTCGACGATCTTGCCGCGGAGGTTCACTCCGCGGCCAACCCGCAGGTGCATTACACTCACGCATCTTTCCCGCCTCCTGCCAGCATCGGACAGGAGGCTTCGGCTCTGGTGTGCGGTCCCGCCGCAGCGGTGGCCACACCGGAGGAGCAGGTTCCGGCAGGTGGTGCGGCGGCATCGGCATCCGCCGTGCCGGCCCCTGCTATGCCTGTCTCGCAGGGAGAGGATGTGCAGCCCGCGCCACTTCAATCGGCGCGGGTGACCACCACAGCGGACGCGGACGGTGAGTTCGCTGGGTTCGTTCAGACCGTGAACCACGCCGCCGTCCAACCCATTGACCTCACGGGTTACAACACCGACGACTATGAAGACCTTGCCGACGGCACATTCACGGTAAAGCCACGGGCTTCAGACGTCTCGGCAAATCTCTCGTCTACACCTGCGACCCAGGCACCTAGCTCTGGTGGTGCTCTGGGTGACTGGCATGCCGGTGCTCCCCGCAGCTACGGCTGTGGAAAGCCTCCGTGGGGATTCCCTGCCCACGCTGGCTTGTGGGGAATGCCTTTCATGCTCTCCTTTATCCTCTTGATTTCTATCATGGGAGTGGGGACCGCCGCCTACACGGCGGCCAATGACGTCGGATCTGTGCAGGTATCGGGTCAGGCTGCTCCGCAGCCTGTGCTGTGCAGGGGGGACTTGTGCATCTACTCTGGTATCTCCGAGCTGGACCCCGTCACACTGGATGCGGTGCTGCACTCCCTGGGTGCTGCGGCAGTGCTACTACCGCCTGACCCGCTAGAGGGCGGTGCTGCGGGCTGCTGCGGTGATCAATGTGGTGACGGTGCTCCTCTGATCTTTGACCCCGAGTAGTTTTATTCCTGGTTCTGGCAGTGCACCACCTTCTGGTGGTGTGCTGAGATGTGCTTTGACCTCAACATGGTCTTCAATTGGCTTTTACTTTGACTCCTTATATCCGTTAATCTGACTTGCTGGCGCCGTGTCTTTCAGTAGTTTAGCAGGACTTATGTGCCTGTATGTTTTGCACTTGTGCCGGCTAGAGGGTTTCAATTTGTGTATCAGAATTGCACAGTTGAATTAGCAGTTAGGTTTGTCACCCTAGCTCCTACCCTAACTTATCTTAACATTCTGACTCTCCTAGACAGTCACCACCCACAGTGCTGGGGTGGTGTGCTGGAATCTGTATAGGCAGCCCTGACTGGGAGTCCCGGTGCAGGCCCCTATGACAGACCCCTAGGACCAACACTGGACCGCTGACTGATCTATAGGTTCGTGCTGTGACACACGCTGTGTCACAGGTAGGCTAGTATCCGAGACCGTTGCGAGACCGTTCCGGGTATATCTAGCTTAGGGTTTATTATCTTATGAGACAGTTTATCCACACAGTTCGGGACCCTCTGATATCTAGTGAACTAGGATATTCCGGTAAGATAAAACAGATTAACATATACCTGACTTTAAGTGCAGGGATTAGGTTTCGGCCTACGAGTGACGGTCACCCAGACTACTCTAGGATGAGGCAGGTGACAGATTTTAGGTGTCGCTGTGCCAAATCCAGCACTTGGGATGAAACGCAACCATATCGAACGTAGCGTATTAAGATATACATATTTCACGTTTGCATCCTTGGCATCTATGCAAAGTTTGAGGAGCATTGAGTGAGCATAAGTCTTAGGTTGTTTGGGTTTTGGGTTCATGGCGCCATTCGCGACCTCTTGGGGTGTGGAAGTCGAGGTTGGTTTAAACCAACCTTGCTTGGGATGAAACCCAACCACATCGGATTATCTTATCGCACCTATCGTAGTTAAGTAATATATGCTGAAATCTGTATAGGCAGCCCTGCCCGGGAGTCCCGGTGTAGGCCCCTATGACAAATTACTAGGCCAACCCTGGACGGCTGACTGATCTATAGGTTTGTGCTGTGACACACGTTGTGTCACAGGTAGGCTAGACTCCGAAACCGTTCGAGACCGTTCCGGGTATATCTAGCTTAGGGTTTGTTTATCTATTGAGTTTATCCGCACACAGTTCGGGACTATCTGATATCCACTGAACTAGGATATTCTAGTAGGTCGTGGCCCCATCCACGCTTTTTACCACTTGCCGATTCGGCCATGATTGGCTAAACGGCCGCTTGGAGAGCAGGGTATGATATCGGTTGCAAAGCGGGTAATCGATTGATACCGATATTTTCAAATTGGGTATCGATCGATTCTGATTTTTTTAATTCTAAAATTTCTAATCAATCAATTCTGATTATTTGACACGGCATATCGATCGATTCCGATGTTTTGACACAAGGTATCGATCGATACCGATATGACTTATTTCGCAACTGATATTTGCCGATATATCCGATATTAACCGATATTAACCGATATACTGTAAAAACTGTACAAGTGAGATCATATGCTACTTGATACATGCAAATAATAGTACTCTGCTAGTCTGCTTAGCTAGTACCTAACGAGTGTTCATTGCCGCCATCAGCGAATGCTGAATAGTGCCCGCTTCCAACTTTTTTCTAAGGTCTGTGCGAGAACAGGTGTTCCGCTCGGTAAAACAAACTGGCTAAGCTCTCATAAACAGTCCGGCCGAGTGCTTTTATCATGCATCTCGGAAACCCGGATAATACGAAGTAATGACTGACAGTAGAGTACTACTGTACTGTCATCCTAGCTACTAGCGGAGTCACGGTTCCGATCAGAGACGGGTCAGGCTAGGGGCTATCAGAGCCCATAATAATAACCCTGAACCTAAAGTTCAGCACACCACCCGGAGCTGTGACTGTAGCCAATAGGGCTAGGCAAGCGGAGCTAACTAAACAGATAACAAACAGCACTTTACTGGAAACAGATATACTTCTAGCTGGGTGCCCGGGGACTTGTCCCGGCACAACCCACCACTGCGGCTAAGGCTAATCACACCTCCAGGGTTTGAAATAAGCAGACTCAGCCACTGTAAAGCCGGTCGGCATAGCCGAGTTCAGCTGACGGACGCCAAGGCAGGAAGACATCCGAAGTAAGTTGAGATGAGACACCATGATTGTTGACACCACCAGACCCAAGTGGGTCAGGCGGATCCCAGAGTGGAGTGGCAAAATCACCAGAATGCAAAGCCGCTGAGGTCGATTGAGAAAAGAATTGTGCCACATCCCGTGGCGGCAATGACGAACCAGCGGTAACCACAGGCGGGCAAGGAGAATCCAGTAGGGCTTCATGAGACCGTAGTGAATCGTAGCCGTAAGTGGCTCCGGGCTCAACCAGGCCCCTGACACCACCGCCGACCACGAGGGTCGGCATCGCCGTAGCACTGAAGAGAAACGTAGCCACCATGAAAAGGCTGAGTGCAAACTCACCGATGCCAAATGGCCTGGAGCCTCTGGGGACTCCGAACCGCCGAAATGCCGCAGCCGCCGGCGGTGCACCCCCCTCAATCTCAGTCAGGCAGACACCAGGAGGGTAGTTGGAGCCCTCCCCAACATCATCGGAATCACTCACCTCAACAGGCTCAGGGTCAATGTCAAACCAGCCAGGGTGGACAGTGTTGAATGTTTTGAATGAACTGTCAGCAGGAGCCATCGGGCCGAGAGCCAGAGAGGCAGACGGCGGCACAAAGGCGGCACGGTTGACTTCACGCAAGTCAACCGGCTCATCATGCACAGGTGCAGAGGCCTTCGGCAGCAGCTGCTTGGCAGTGGTCGGCTCAGCGACACCACCAGCAAGCGGACCGCTGACCTCAGCAAATGCAACACGGCCAATGGAAAGATGCTCATCAGGTGCAGACTCAGCAGAGGCAGCAGCATCCTTGAACTGCTGCAGAGCCGTAGGCTCTGGAGCAAAGGAATGCGCAGATAGTTCACAGATTTCAGGTTGCCCCACGAGAGCACACAAGTGCTCCATGGACCCCTCATCCCCAGCGTCATAGTACCGCTGAAAACGAAGGGCAAGCACGTCGGAGTCATAAGACTCGACGGCTTGGCAGTAGGATGCCGAGATGGACAAAGGGTGAGTGTCCTTGTGAGGACACTCACTCAGCCAATGCTTTGACCCAACGGCGCGGCACTTCTCGTGCCTGCACGCTGGGACAAAGGTGCCAGACCGCTTGTCAAAAGCCACCTCCGGAGAGGCGGAGTGAGCAAGCGGTTGCACTCCAGGTCGGTGGAAGTTGCGCGGAGTGTGTTTCCCAGGGGGCGGCTTGGAGCCACCCCTCTTAAGGGAATCCACATCCCGCTGCAACTTGACCAACTGAGCACTGAGCCGATCAATGGCCGAAGCCAGGCCAGTGTCAGTGGTGCAAGATGCAACGGACATGGGCCGCCCCGCAGTGCGCTTGCCCGAGAGCCGCCCACAGCGGTACTGCTCACGGACCCGCGCCTGCAAGGTGAGCAGACTTACAGCCGCACGCTGGTCAGCTCGAGCAAACGAGTCAACCAGCGTGGCGTAAGCCGGCCCAGACAGCGCAGAGATGAATTGCCGTTTAACAGCGTCCTCGGGCAGCGTCTGTAGACGCTGTGCATCCCGAAGGCAGCTGTTAAACAGCCGAATGTCAGAGTCAGGATCCCTCTCACCAGAGATCCTAACCTCAAGCAGCTCTGCAAATGCATCGAACGGGGTCGATACATCCGCAAGCATACGCACCACCTCTAGGGTGGCACGTTTGCCATCGGCAGGAACATCTGAACCAGAAGCCTCTACCCAATTACGGGCAGGAGACCCTGGCGCAGTCAGCAGCAGCAGCACAGAGTACAACAGCTCATTTGCAGCAGACAGAACAGGGGCGTCAGCAGCAGTCAGTTCAAACAGGGGTGCAAACGCCGGCGACTGCAGCGTGAACAGCTGATGCAGCTCGGATACCAATTGTGAAAAAATGTCCGAAGCTGAGTTTTCGTTGCCTTTAAATTTTGCAGTCTTGTCACCCAGAACCTTTGTCGCTGCTGTCTTGGCACACTGGACATCAAAGGAGTCCCTGCGTAATCTCTGCAGAAGCACGGCTGCCGCAGTGGACGCCTCAGATTCTCCCGAAGCCAAATGCGGAGTCGTTGGCGTAGCCGCATTCAGTGCCCCAACATCATCAAAAATAGTTGCTAGTTTTCGCGCTCTAGCGCGTGTGCGTGGTCCAAGTGGAGTATCCATAGTAAAAATGACGGCAAGATGGGGTCGCGGGCTAACGGAACGACAGTAGTAAGCATTTTGCAGCGGCCAATCCTGCAGAAGTCTCAGCGGTAAAAACAACATCAAACAGGTCATGAGCCGATTGGCTAAAAGTGGTTGCGACCCACAATACGCGGAATGCCCTCTCCACCGGCCAGGTGAAACGTAAAAAGAAACCATAGCGAGCGACGATACTGCTGCCGAAAAATGTTCCATAAACTGATCTCCACTTCAAAAAGAGGCCATACCGCGGAAAGACGAACTACTGCCTAAGGGGGCGCCCACCCCATCTCTGTGTCAAAACTTAGCCAAACATGGCAACAGCTAGGCGCTGTGCCATCAGAATCACTAGGGAAGTGGTGACGCGCATAACCTGCGAGAACAGGTGTTCCGCTCGGTAAAACAAACTGGCTAAGCTCCCATAAACAGTCCGGCCGAGTGCTTTTATCATGCATCTCGGAAACCCGGATAATACGAAGTAATGACTGACAGTACAGTACTACTGTACTGTCATCCTAGCTACTAGCGGAGTCACGGTTCCGATCAGAGACGGGTCAGGCTAGGGGCTATCAGAGCCCATAATAATAACCCTGAACCTAAAGTCCAGTAGTCTGTGTGCATTCCCGTTCCATAACCTCCAAAAGGGTGCAACCACATACTAATATCGTACCGCGTAACTATGATTGAAGCGAGATGCAAGAAGTAAGCAAAAAAACGGGTTGGAAGGAAATGCAAGATAGCTTACTTGGTTATCGATGTACCACTTGGCTTGTTTGCAAGCACCACCCCAGCCACTTCGTGTATCATTATCTTGCGGCGGTTTGGACGTAGGAAGATCGTGGCGGTGTTGACACTGGTTCAGCAACTTGGAGCCAGTGACAGAATGATTAAAATACGTTGGCATACCCCGCAGTTTGCGAAAGACACGTTGCACAGTAGGCTGCTCGAGAAATGCGCGCACGATGAGGGCGATAGTGTGTGCGCAGCACTCGTGTCCATCAAAAGACTCCCAACCAGACACGATATTACTCGCGTTATCACAGCACGTGACGTGAATGTAGTCTGTCATTGTGTCCACGGCGTCAAGGTCCGCAAGATGTTGGACTATCCTCGTAATAATCAAGGTCCGCAAGATCCACACATAGTTCGGGACTATCTGATATCCACTGAACTAGGATATTCCAGTAGTAGGTCGTGGCCCCATCCACACTTTTTACCACTTGCTGATTCGGTCATGATTGGCTAAACGTCCGCTTGGAGAGGTGGTGCGCGCGGGCGCGTTTGGGTGCGACTAGGAATTATGGTATGAGTTGTTTGCGGTGAGCGACTAGGAGTGGCGGCCATGGGGAACGCGCCTCGTTCCGGACTAGTCTTAGCAATGTTCGAAATTAGTTTTGCACCGGCACTGGCCCTGCTGGTTATTGTTCTTTGGGCTGGTGTTCGCGACACCTTCGACTTCGACGACATCTTCGAGTGCCCCTCGCCGCTTCGCTCTCTTCGCTCCTCTCCGCTGCTGCGCATTACCATTTTTCCGCTACAACACCCGACCGCGCGAATGCGTACCACCTCCCCTCTGGTTTTTCAGAGTATGGGTGTAATTACTCGAGCGAAGAAGTCCCTTGAGAGGGGCAGTGACATCGATGCCTCGTTGAGGCTATTAGACAGGGTTCGGAACAATCCGACGGTGCGTACGCCAACTGTTCCGACCCCCAATCCGACTTCCAACGAGGATGCGGACGTGGCGACCAGGAGGTACTTGCAAGAGCATTGCAAGCTGGTCGACGATATCTACAAAGCGCGTCTTCACCGGCAATGGGCCAAGGGTGTCCGCGAGGACGTCCTTGGTGACAAGCAGCACCACTTCCGCGGTACGGACGACGCTGGCCTCCTCTCCGATCCGGTGGTGCAGCTGCGTACGGAGTTTCAGTCGGCTGGGATGGAGCTGGCCTCCTTTGACCTCGACGACCCCCTCGCTGGCTCATGTGGTGGGTAGGGTGAACGGCTTGCTCTACGACGTTCTGGCTCTGGTCATCGAGAAGCACAGCAACGCTTTCGTGTGGCTGACTGGTACCGCCGACGCTTCGTCTGACCGGGATGGGCGGCGGGCTCTGGTGGACATCATCAAGGGCTGTGTACCGGTGGCGCTTCGTGAGTCGCACCAGGAAAAGCACGCCGCGTTGCGTCATCCCGCAGACACTGACCCGCGGCCCATCTTGGCTCGGGAACAGCGTCTGGTGCGGGATAACAAAGCTACGGACTGGACGCCCACCGAGGAGACCATGAAGCTCTCCCTGTACAACCGGTTGGACCCAGTGTTTTACACTGCGGTCAAGGTGCGGTACCCTCTGGCTGCTGACCTCGCCCATGTCTCTCTGGCATCTCTCCGCTCCCTTGTGGTGGAGATTTATCAGGCTTGGGCGCAGACAGAGGCGGGGAAGGCGGTTTCGAGCAAGGGCGGCATCTCCGCGCAGCTCTCCAGCACCGAGTACGGCGCCCTCCTCGACAAGATCAACGAGCTACAGGGTTTGTTGCGGCAGCAGCGCGGGGCGGACGCGCTACCGGCGCAGCAGCAGAGGCAGCAGCCGCAGCGCGGCACGCAGCGGGGCTTCCGCGTTGGCACGCACCCGTTGCCGGCGGACGGTTTCGACCGCGACGACCAGAAGGCGAAGAAGGCAGGTAAAGGTGAGCAGTACCACTTCTACCGCGATTGTCCATTGGGCGGGCGTCAATCTCATCCCCTGCTAGGGATCGCGAGCAGTCGTCAGATGTTGGTGCGTCATCGAAGCTGCCGAATCGCGATCCGTAATTATATCAGAAACTGAATGAGTACCACTGAATGCGGTGCTGGACTTTAGGTTCAGGGTTATTATTATGGGCTCTGATAGCCCCTAGCCTGACCTGTCTCTGATCGGAACCGTGACTCCGCTAGTAGCTAGGATGACAGTACAGTAGTACTGTACTGTCAGTCATTACTTCGTATTATCCGGGTTTCCGAGATGCATGATAAAAACACTCGGCCGGACTGTTTATGGGAGCTTAGCCAGTTTGTTTTCACCGAGCGGAACACCTGTTCTCGCAGGTTATGCGCGTCACCACTTCCCTAGTAATTCTGATGGCACAGCGCCTAGCTGTTGCCATGTTTGGCTAAGTTTTGACACAGAGATGGGGTGGGCGCCCCCTTAGGCAGTAGTTCATCTTTCCGCAGTATGGCCTCTTTTTGAAGTGGAGATCAGTTTTTGGAACATTTTTCGGCAGCAGTATCGTCGCTCGCTATGGTTTCTTTTTACGTTTCACCTGGCCGGTGGAGAGGGCATTCCGCGTATTGTGGGTCGCAACCACTTTTAGCCAATCGGCTCATGACCTGTTTGATGTTGTTTTCACCGCTGAGACTTCTGCAGGATTGGCCGCTGCAAAATGCTTACTACTGTCGTTCCGTTAGCCCGCGACCCCATCTTGCCGTCATTTTTACTATGGAGACTCCACTTGGACCACGCACACGCGCTAGAGCGCGAAAACTAGCAACTATTTTTGATGATGTTGGGGCACTGAATGCGGCTACGCCAACGACTCCGCATTTGGCTTCGGGAGAGTCTGAGGCGTCCACTGCGGCAGCCGTACTTCTGCAGAGGTTGCGCAGGGACTCATTTGACGTCCAGTGTGCCAAAACGGCAGCGACGAAAGTTCTGGGTGATAAGACTGCAAAATTTAAAGGCGACGAAAGCTCAGCTTCGGACATTTTTTCACAATTGGTGTCCGAGCTGCAACAGCTGTTCACGCTGCAGTCGCCGGCGTTTGCACCCCTGTTTGAACTGACTGCTGCTGACACCCCTGTTCTGTCTGCTGCCAATGAGCTGTTGTACTCTGTGCTACTGCTGCTGACTGCGCCAGGGTCTCCTGCCCGTAATTGGGTGGAGGCTTCTGGTGCGGATGTTCCTGCCGATGGCAAACGTGCCACTTTAGAGGTGGTGCGTATGCTTGCGGATGTATCGACCCCGTTCGATGCATTTGCAGAGCTGCTTGAGGTTAGGGTCTCTGGTGAGAGGGATCCTGACTCTGACATTCGGCTGTTTAACAGCTGCCTTCGGGATGCACAGCGTCTACAGACGCTGCCCGAGGACGCTGTTAAACGGCAATTCATCTCTGCGCTGTCTGGGCCAGTGCTGGGATCTCCAATTTTTTTCATAAGTCCGCATTTTGGTTGATATATAGGTCCGCGATAAGTCCGGTCGGTCCGGTTAATTTATGTCGTAGGTCCGCGGTAAGTCCGCAAAGTCCGGCAATTTACATATCTTATTTCTCAAATGAATCCACGTATCCCGCAAATTACTACCAACATACGGTACCCCAACTCTTGTAAGGGAACAGATGCTCGCTACACGCACGCAAAAGGTTGCAAGGACCATAGCATTATACATTTAACACGTTATTCATTATTCACGGTGCTGACCACCAAGCTGCGTAAATCTTAAATTTGAGACTAATTAATTAAACCATCTGCAAAATCCTCTTTCAAAAGCCGGAAGTAATAAATCCTCTATGTAAGAAATCTGTATAACAACCAAAATGTGATAAACCAAGAAATACGGTACTAAATAAAATCCTTCAAATCCAAACAAATCAAGTAATGCAAAGGGATGGTGGACCCCACACGTCTAATCGTCTTTGCGAGACGCACTGGAGTCTTATGAATTATCATTCTAGATTCTTAATCTGGGAGTCGACGTAGGTCCGCCATAGGTCCGGCACAGTCCCGGACTGTCCGGGTCATAATCCACCCCGGAGCGGCATAAGCCCCGCGAGAAAAGAGGTATAGGTCCCCCGTAGGTCCGGGTACCCATTTTCACGACCCCGATGAGTCAGGGACCGGTCCGCAGCGCCTTGATCCCAGCACTGGTCTGGGCCGGCTTACGCCGCGCTGGTTGACTCGTTTGCTCGAGCTGACCAGCGTGCGGCTGTGAGTCTGCTCACCTTGCAGGCGCGAGTCCGTGAGCAGTACCGCTGTGGGCGGCTCTCGGGCAAGCGCACTGCGGGGCGGCCCATGTCTGTTGCATCTTGCACCACTGACACTGGCCTGGCTTCGGCCATTGATCGGCTCAGTGCTCAGTTGGTCAAGTTGCAGCGGGATGTGGATTCCCTTCAGAGGGGTGGCTCCAAGCCGCCCCCTGGGAAACACACTCCGCGCAACTTCCACCGACCTGGAGTGCAACCGCTTGCTCACTCCGCCTCTCCGGAGGTGGCTTTTGACAAGCGGTCTGGCACCTTTGTCCCAGCGTGCAGCCACGAGAAGTGCCGCGCCGTTGGGTCAAAGCATTGGCTGAGTGAGTGTCCTCACAAGGACACTCACCCTTTGTCCATCTCGGCATCCTACTGCCAAGCCGTCGAGTCTTATGACTCCGACGTGCTTGCCCTTCGTTTTCAGCGGTACTATGACGCTGGGGATGAGGGGTCCATGGAGCACTTGTGTGCTCTCGTGGGGCAACCTGAAATCTGT
This sequence comes from Cymbomonas tetramitiformis, assembly GCA_001247695.2. Taxonomy (NCBI): domain Eukaryota; kingdom Viridiplantae; phylum Chlorophyta; class Pyramimonadophyceae; order Pyramimonadales; family Pyramimonadaceae; genus Cymbomonas; species Cymbomonas tetramitiformis. The sequence continues at coordinate 115,647 of LGRX02035926.1, read as the reverse complement.
GAACTATCTGCGCATTCCTTTGCTCCAGAGCCTACGGCTCTGCAGCAGTTCAAGGATGCTGCTGCCTCTGCTGAGTCTGCACCTGCTGAGCATCTTTCCATTGGCCGTGTTGCATTTGCTGAGGTCAGCGGTCCGCTTGCTGGTGGTATCGCTGAGCCGACCACTGACAAGCAGCTGCTGCCGAAGGCCTCTGCACCCGTGCATGGAGGGCCGGTTGGCTTGCATGAGGTCAGCCGTGCCGCCTTTGTGCCGCCGTCTGCCTCTCTGGCTCTCGGCCCGATGGCTCCTGCTGACAGTTCATTCAAAACATTCAACACTGTCCACCCTGACTGGTTTGACGTTGACCCTGAGCCTGTTGAGGTGTGTGACTCCGATGACGATGGGGAGGGCTCCGACTACCCTCCTGGTGTCTGCCTGACTGAAATTGAGGGGGGTGCACCGCCGACGGCTGCAGCATTTCGGCGGTTCGGAGTCCCCAGGGGCTCCAGGCCATTTGGCATCGGTGAATTTGCGCTCACTCTTTTCATGGTGGCTACGTTTCTCTTCAGTGCTACGGCGATGCCGACCCTCGTGGTCGGCGGTGGTGTCAGGGGCCTGGTTGAGCCCGGAGCCACCTACGGCTACGGTGCAGTTCATCCCGGTGATGCGGTGCTGGATTCTCCTTGCCCGCGCTGCGGTTACCGCTGGTTCGTCATTGCCGCCGCGGGATGTGGCACAGTTCTTTTCTCAATCGACCTCAGCGGCTTTGCAATCTGATGATTTTGCCACTCCACTCTGGGATCCGCCTGACCCACTTGGGTCTGGTGGTGTCAACAATCATGGTGTCTCATTTCAACTTACTTCGGATGTCTTCCTGCCTTGGGATCCGTCAGCTGAACTCGGCTATGCCGACCGGCTTTACAGTGGCTGAGTCTGCTTATTTCAAACCCTGGAGGTGTGATTAGCCTTAGCCGCAGTGGTGGGTTGTGCCGGGACAAGTCCCCGGGCACCCAGCTAAAAGTATATCTGTTTCCAGTTAAGTGCTGTTTGTTATCTGTTTAGTTAGCTCCGCTTGCCTAGCCCTATTGGCTACAGTCACAGCTCCGGGTGGTGTGCTGGACTTTAGGTTCAGGGTTATTATTATGGGCTCTGATAGCCCCTAGCCTGACCCGTCTCTGATCGGAACCGTGACACCGCTAGTAGCTAGGATGACAGTACAGTAGTACTGTACTGTCAGTCATTACTTCGTATTATCCGGGTTTCCGAGATGCATGATAAAAGCACTCGGCCGGACTGTTTATGGGAGCTTAGCCAGTTTGTTTTCACCGAGCGGAACACCTGTTCTCGCATGCGGGTCGATGTCATCATCAACCCGCGTAGCTCAGTTGGTAGAGCGACTGTGATTCAATCAGGAGGTCATGGGTTCGAGTCCCGTCGCGGATACCATTTTCGCCGCGATGGATTACGCTCGACCCATCTCAAACAGTGAAAAGTCCCATCACTATTTATAGAGCCCTAAGAGTGGTACAGTAAACACTCAGTATTAAGGAATTCACCGTTAAGGAATCAGCCAGCGTTTGGGGGAGGGGGTCACGATTTTAGTGATTTGGCTGGCTGGACCAAAAAAAAAATAAGGAAGAGGTCCGAAATAAGGAAGGCCGTCGCTGGCTCGCATGCTCTCGGCAATCTTAAAATAAGGAATTGACGCTGGCATAGCTTGACGCGGTGCACATGGCTTTAGGCTAATTATTGCACATGGCATCAGGCAATTGCAGGCAGTTCTTCGTAGTGAGACTGTGATAGTATGCCGTCCTTCATGTCCGTGTGAAGCTCTCTAAGCTGTTGCCTACTCGCTGGGTCCATTTTATCACTTCGAAAAATCAGCACACAGTTTTCTCGAAAATTTCAGTTTGTAAGGCTAAGGAAGATAACGAATGGCGCTGGCTGGCTCATGAATCGCGTTCCTTCTAATGAACGAATTCATTAGCACGCTGGCGCTGGCGGGGGGGGTCACGATTTTAGTGATTTGGCTGGCTGGAGCCAGATCTCTGTTTCATTAAATATGAGTGTTTACTGTATTCTCGTAAACGGCTCCCAGATTCGGTGTCAGATGTAACAGCATAAGGCACACGATGTGACCTACGCTAAGATCGCGTATGCTCGGGCACGGTGTCCATTACCCTCTCTTGGGTACATCGGGATGTACCCAAGAGGCCTTGCGCATATACGTCTCGTGGAGTCTTAATACCAATCCGATGACCATATCAAGGTTGGGCTTGCGCGGAGTCCTCTCGTGCAAAAACTTTTGGAGCCAAACATTGCCTATTTGACCGCTCGTAGCTAGTGAACAGTCGATTGAATCGCTAGACCAGTCGTTGGATATTGAGAATAGGGTATGATAAAGACATCTACCCGTCACTTATTCGATCGAGAATGTTTCCAGGTCACTGTGAGTGGTCAACGCAATCCGAAAGGTTTTTGCACGAGAGGACTCCGCGCAAGCCCAACCTTGATATGCATGATATATGTTGTCCATGACACCTCCCTTGAGGTGCCTAACCACTCATCTGACGCCCTTTGGTTAATATTGAGGTTAGGCGGACCGTGTTTGGATGCCCATTTGCAGATTTTCCGATTTTTTTAAAGGGCCAAAATCTTGGGTACATCGCTTGGGTACATCGACTTTGAGCACCCTTATTCACCATACAGTGGGCTATCTCGACCAAACTGAAGTGTTATATAGGCAAAGAATGACCTCAAGTCAATGTGTAAACAACGGTGCACACCTCAACATTCAAAATTGCAGTTTACACGCATGTGAGTGTGCGTGCATATGTCGGAGGGGCAAACCATATTTCCTAGGTATAATAACGCGTAAATAACTTAGGGTTTGAATTCATAATAAGTTTTAGCACATGGTGTGTGTGCACATATCCTTTGATAGTCTATCAAAATGTCTTTTAAAGGTAACTTTCCATTCATCGCTATGGAAATGCATGCTACTTTGTATCTCATTCTTACACCCTCCAATTGTGACGACATGGCCCTCGCGGAAGTGTCTACGGGCATACATACGAACCCGAGAGGCGAATATTATTTCCAACTTGGCCAGTCGGGCGGGGGCGAAGTCGGGGGGGCCTCCGTCCAAGAAAACACCGATAAGTGACCAACAGCAAAAGATATGCCCTGTTGGAGACGTCCGGGAGACTCAAGATGCACCGAAAACCCAGCTTCAACAACACGGGTGAAAACACTTTGAAAATCAAATGTTTTTTTAAAAGCTGGTTTGTAAGGTGTTTTTCCGCGCTTATAGTGATATATTGCGGAATCTTCACCATGCATGTGACATATCGCCGTGTTCAGCATCGAGTCATGATCGATATATAACGGTCCCAGCTCAAACGTGATTATTCTAGTGCCTTAAATATGCAAAAAAAAAACCTTGGGTACATCCCTGTGTACCGAAGGGTAATGGACAACGGTGATGTGACCTGCGCTACGATCGCGTATGCATGGGCACGATGTGACCCGCGCTGATGACGTGGATTCGGGCTGCATCCCAAGAACTGCGATGCACCTTCGGTGCGATGGGCTGCATCCCAAGAACTGCAATTCGGCTCATAGTAAGCTGCCACGTCATCACATCGACCGAACTGTGATACGAACCGGAACACGAATCGTCAGGTGACGATCTGATTTCAAGTGGGGAGATATGTTAGGGATCGCGAGCAGTCATCAGATGTTGGTGCGTCATCGAAGCTGCCGAATCGCGATCCGTAATTATATCAGAAACTGAATGAGTACCACTGAATGCGGGTCGATGTCATCATCAACCCGCGTAGCTCAGTTGGTAGAGCGACTGTGATTCAATCAGGAGGTCATGGGTTCGAGTCCCGTCGCGGATACCATTTTCGCCGCGATGGATTACGCTCGACCCATCTCAAACAGTGAAAAGTCCCATCACTATTTATAGAGCCCTAAGATCCCCCGCACTCGGCCGCGGCATTCTGCATTCCCATCGACGAGGAGGACGCGGAGGGGGTGCGTGCATTGGCCATGTGCGCGTTGTTCCAGCAGGCGGCGGATGATGGGGCGGAGGCCTTTGCCAGTGCGGCCTCTACGTACGGGTCGCCTACGGTACTCTGTGCGGGTGCGGTGGGCGGGATCGACGTGTCCGCTTACGGCTTCGCGGTGGAGCCGCAGCCGCCTGTCGACGAGCCCGCAGGTGACGACATTCATCAGCGGCTGTACGATCTCGCCGCGGAGGTCCATGCCGCGGCGAACTGCAAGACACATTATACTCACGCTTGTCACGCATCCTTCCCAGCCACCACAGGGAGTTCTCGGGCCGCATGCGTCGGCTCTGGTGTGTGGCCCCGCGGCAGCGGGGATCATGCCGGAGGAGCAGATTCCGGCAGGTGGTGCGGCGGCATCGGCATCCGCCGTGCCGGCCCCTGCTATGCCTGTCTCGCAGGTGGAGGATGTGAAGCCCGTGCCGTTTCAATCGGCGCGGGTGACCGCCACGACGGACGGTGAGTTCCCTGGGTTCGTTCAGCCTGTCAACCACGCCGTCATCGCGCCGGTTGACCTCACCGGCTACGACACCGAGGACTACGAGGACCTCGCCGACGGCAGCTTCACTCTGAAGCCGCGGGGTCCGCCTCCTTCGGCTAATCATGTGTCCGGACCACCCATGGACACCCAGAGGACCTACGGCTGTGGCAAGCCGCCCTGGGGCTTCCCTGACACGGCTGGGCTTTGGGGGGTTTTTGGGGGGTTCCTTTTCTCATGTCCCTCGTTCTTTGCATCTCGATCATGGGGGTGGCTGCCGTGCCCGAGGCTCCATCGGCTGCAGGATTGCCTTCGCCTGGTGGTGATCTCGATTGGGAGACTCCGTCATTTTTCTCCACGAATGAATTTGTTGAATTGGTGAACCCGGCTCAGGGTTTGTTTGCGGCTCACGATGTGCCACAGCTCGAGCCACCTGACCCCCCTGCCCTGTTTCGAGACCTTGCTCGGGCAGATTTGGGCTTCGGCATCGCCCACTACTACGGCACGGCTCTACATGAGCATGGGCCTCTTGATGTGGACCACTACTACGGTGCTGGCTTATTTTCATCTTACTACGGCATGGACTTCCACGAGGCCACTGCTGGATTGTATTGGGACCCTGTCGATTGACTTCTTGTTCACTCTGGACGTGCACACCAACATGGTGGTGTGCGGAACTCCGGTGACTTCAACATTTTTTCTGGTTTATGGTTTTGCTTTTGACATCTACAATTACTCTTCTGGCGTGCTAGCTCAGTGTTTTTCAGTTGTTTAGCGGGTGCACAATGCCCGTAGGTTTCTGCACGTGTGCTAGCTAGAGGGTTCCGATTTGTGTTTCAGAATTGCACAGTTGGATTAGCCGTTAGGTCTGTCAACCTAGCTCCTGCCCTAACTTATCTTACATTTTATGACTCTCCTAGACAGTCACCACCCACAGTGCCGGGGTGGTGTGTTGAAATCTGTATAGGCAGCCCTGACCGGGAGTCCCGGTCCAGGCCTCTATGACAGATTACTAGGCCAACCCTGGACTGCTGACTGATCTATAGGATGGTTCGTGCTGTGACACACGCTGTGTCACACGCAGGTAGGCTAGACTCCGAAACCGTTCGAGACCGTTCCGGGTATATCTAGCTTAGGGTTTATTTATCTATTGAGTTTATCAGTGTCGACACTGGTACCGGTTCAGGATCGGATTCGGATCCGGTACGCACGGACCCCCACGGTCCCATCCCCGACGGTATGATTTTTTGGACGGTCTCATCGTGTACCGGAACTGGCGGACCCAAATAATACGCGGTCTCACCACGTCCCAGTACCATCGATGCTGAACTAGCTACGGTCTCGGACCCGACGGACCCAGAGATATCACGGCCTCATCGTGTCCCAGCACCGTCGATGCCAAAAAATATCGAGTCCGTCTCATCGTGTATCGGAACCGATGGGTCGACCCGTCAATGTCCCCCAAAATCTTCAACACCGCTGGTTGTGGTGCCTCCCACGCTGAACGTTGTAATCGTGACAAGTGGATTCTTGAGACGAAGCTTGGGCTCTCTCAGCTCTCACAAAATGTTTTTCAAGGACTGTAAGGGCTCCTCTCAGTGAGCGAATAACAGCCGTACTGTACGGGTATATAGTATAGTAGGTATACTGCCATACTGATAGTGTCTATTGGGCGCACCTTACGGTGGGTTTACCCACCGTAAGAGACATTCGAAAACCGCATCGTTAGAGCTAGCATATTGTGCCAACTTGGGCAAACCCATGCTTTTCGACACACCTTGGGGCTTATATTAGTGCGTGAACTTGAAAAAAGTACTTTACATACTGTATAGATGCGTCTAATATGCGTGCTAATACCAAGGGGTCAAGCGAAAAAACACCTCAAATCCTTACGGTGGGTTACCCAATTATTGCATCTTTGGGTAGATTTTGAACATGCCCATCACATTCGGAATGTACCTATCACAATATTTTCATGAACTATGGCCCATAACAAATGTTTCTTATACTTGGCGCCATTCGATATATCGAATATATCACTCTACACAAGTAACTTAAGAAAAAAAATCAAAAAAAAAAAACATTTGCAATTTCAATGTTTCTCCATACTTAAGGGCAAAAATGACGATATTTTGTCTATACGGGGATATACATATGCATGTTTCTCGCGAAGTATTGACTCAAGGTGGTAAAAATAGATCAAACTTCACGAAATACACCCATGCGCACATTGGCATCGTGGATAAAACGTAGAAATCGGGCCACGTTTGTGTGCATTTGGGATCACGGCACCGAACGTGCCATCGGAGGTATATTGGGATGGATACCGCGGATATATCCGATCACAAGTACATGTCATTCGGCTTTGTCCAGCTAAACATGAATGTCTAGTTGTGAAATCACATATGATCGACCATATTTGAGACCATTCGATGTGCATTATAGTGTTAACAAACTACGCTATGCTTAACCCACCGTAAGGCGTTCTTACGGTGGGTTACCCCACCTTGAGCCCAATAGACAATAGGGTTTGTTGATCGGGCCATAACATACGCGTCACTTATCCAATCGTCCCGTAATTTTGTGTCACGTGTAGAGGAGTTCAATGCCGTCATTTCAAGCTCGAACGAAGGCATGCGGTCAGTTTTCAGTGCAATCGGAATTTTCAGGGAAACGTGCGACATATGTCGCCATAATGATAGGGTTTGCTGATCGGGCCATAACATACGCGTCACTTATCCAATCGTCCCGTAATTTTATGTCACGTGTAGAGGAGTACAATGCCGTCATTTCAAGCTATCGAACGTACGGTCAGTTTTCAGTACAATCAGAATTTTCGCCTGGATTGAAACGTATCGAAAAAGACTATGAGAACCGACGAGCCGGAATGAGGGTCAGAGCCGAGCTGGACCGAGGTCAGCCAGCTTTTCATCGGTTGGGTACCCCCCACCCACCCCCGCCGGCCAGCGGCACTGAGAACGCTATGGATAGTGGACCGCGATCTCATGAGCCAGCCAGCGAATTCCATAACCATCCACGTTGACACCTTCCCGAGCCAGTCCGTTTTTCTAAGGTGTCCAATTTCCGAGAAAATGGACCCTGAGAGCCGTGCGCAGCTTAATAAAGAAATTAGGTCTAAAGCAAGATTTAGATGACGACATTATCTCTGAAACAGACTATCAGGAACTTAAACCTTTAAGACAAGTTTTGTGCAAAAAAATCATGAAAAACCATCAAATATACCATATTTGTCAATTTCCCAGCAAAGTTTTCTTAGTTTAAGAAATGCCTCTCCAGCTAGGCAGCCAGCGGCCATTTTCCTTATTTCAGGCCATCTCATAAGTCGGAAAATCCAGCCAGCTTTTCTCATCGAGTTGGGTACCCCCCCCCCGAAACGCTGGCTGTTTCCTTAACGTCGAGTTTCCTTAACGGTGAGTGATTACTGTACATCATGGAAAAGAAAATCAGCCTACGACTTGTCCTAACCGTTTGAGGCTCAAACCTTATAGGTTCATCGAGAAAACCGTACCGATGAGATAAGTTCGATGTGGTTGGCAAAGTTGGTTTAAACAAACCTCGACTTCCACACCCCAAGAGGTCACGAATGCGCCATGAACCCAAAACCCAAACAGCCTAAGACTTATGCTCACTCAATGCTCCTCAAACTTTGCATAGATGCCAAGGATGCAAACGTGAAATATATGCGATAAGTTCGATATGGTTGGGTTTCATCCCAAGCAAGATTGGCATAGGCCAACCTCGACTTCCACATCTCAAGAGCGCGCGTCCCTCCTCGCCATCGGATACCTGCGATATGACATGCTCACACATATTATCGTAAGTTTACACATTATGATAAGCGAACTGAAAAATAAAAGTAGCCGAGCACTTTGGAAATCCCTGCGTGTATCACAGCAGTCACAGCACCGTTCGCCCCATGCGGCGAAGGAACGTTGAAGAAAATGTGTAGCTGTGAAGAATGTTACGATGCAATTACGCATTGGGATGGGTCAACGAAGAACGAGTAACAGTAAGCAGTCATGCAACGGCAGCGGCAATGGTGTCCGCGATGTCGATGTGTTCACCGCCTGCTGCCGGCGACGTTCATTGCGGTCACTGTGTCGCTGTCTCTCACGCGATAGACGCAGCCGTGACATGCAGTCATCATGTGTCATCGGACAAGTTGGACGAGTTCCCAGCGCCCGTACCCTGTTCCTAGAAATAAACAAAGGGGATGGCACGCTCAGTGTAAGGCGCGGCATCCATCGGACGCCACCTGGCTAAGGCGTCAGATCGATGTAACGCATAAAAGCACAACTGACAATCGTTCGATCCGCTCGGTCAACGCTTCCAAGGCTTGCATTTCTGTTTTCGAAGCTCTGTTCTCAAATGTTCGTCCGTTTCTGTCGTCTGAAATAAGATAACGTATGTCTGCTGTGCTGCATAACTTCTACGAACTTTTTTATTTTACCTCACTCATCTAGTTTCTCGGATGTTATATTTACTGCCTTCAGAAAATACGTGCAAGTTATCAGATTTAGGGGCTCTGTAGATCTGCCACCATCTTCACGGAAAACACACCTACCCACTGATTTTTCGATAGTAGTATGGTGGGATGTACATGACCTGCGGGATGGTTATCGAATCCGTTCAGTGATAACACCACAAAACGAATGTCGGCGGCCTTAATCTATAGAAGTTGACAACACCCGAAAATTTGGGTGCGTGCAACTTCCGGACTCCTCGCATGACGCTCCGCAACCGCTAGTGCATGTCAACCCCTCAACCCCTCTGACCTTGCAGTCAAAAAATATATCCGTTATGTTTTCGCTTGACTTGTTTAATTTGCACTCCGATACTGGACGGATCCGCTATCGGAATGCAAAGTACCGAGGTTCACCCCAAGTAGGTGAACCGCGGTCTAGTATTCCTTGCCCATATGCGTGCTCCCCATCCGAATGCGGTGATGCTGTGCAGAAATGTAGTGAATGCAATATTGAAAGTTATGCAGGGTATCACTGCCCAGCCTATTCTGACTGCTAGAGTAGTCAGCGCAACTAGTACCCACTGATTTTTTAAGGATCTACACGGTAAAAATAAGCTTCGTTCTTCCTGGAAAAAATAGGACATCTTGGCAACGACCAAAGAGGCTACTATGAAAGCAGTTCGTTGTGTTTTTTTATTGTATGCTGTCAGATAACACAGTATCCAGCGACATAAATGTCTGTTCTCTTTACGTTTTTCAACGAGGGAATAGCCGAAAGGTCGATGCGAGGAGCAAAGGGTGCGAGTGACGAAGCTGTTGGGGGTCTCGTCGCGCGGTGTGACGACGCGTCGGTCACGGTCACGAAGGTCTCCTCAAAGCTTGTTTTTACCGCGCGCGTCGTCGCATTCGCGGCAGGCTCGGCCAATGGAGCGTACACACGCGTGCCTTCGACCAATGTCGTCGACTGGAATGCGTTTTGTAGATGCAATCGTATATCCGCGGCTGCTACGTCGAGCACCTGGTGAGCGGAGGTTGCGGATACTCGCTCGGCCTTGTGCTGGCCCGTGTCGTACCCCCTTATGTCCGCCTCCAACAAGTTCAACACAAAAGTGCTCCAACGGCCTCTGTCGCTGATATGCGGAAACACCTGTACCTCACTGTGCTCCGGGTCAAGGGAGCGCCCGGAGAACCAACCGCTGCCGGTTGCGCTTCCAACGAGGGCACAGCCGGCGGCGTGGATGCGTACGTTGACAAGTCTGTGGATGGCCCTGGAGATCACCGTCACTCGCGCCTGCCGCCTTCTGGTGTCGGAGGGCGAGGCGCTGTACGGCTCGGTGTCTACGGAGCCGAACTGAGCGCTGCCGTCGATCGGGTTCAGCATGGTCAGGATGGCATCAAAAATATCTAGGGCGGTGTGCGCACGAAATCTGTTCGGACTGAACCAGTCTCACAGGTATGTAAGCAAACACTTACAGGTAATATGGTGCAGAAACCATAGGGTGATTATCGGATGACTTTGGGTAATAATGTCGGATATTTCGGATATTTCGGATATTTCGGATATTTCGGTTAACACTTTACTGTTTGAGGTTACAAGACACCAGAAGTTGGTGCCAATGTGTAACTAATTCAAAAACTGACACGAGAGCTAGTTCAGCTCTTTAAGTAGTAACATGTCGACTCGAATTCCCTCAGATCTCTCCGAATTCGACAGTCACAGTGCTCAGTCACTTCATGTTCACCTATCCGATGACCTGTCTTGTCATTTAGCCCTTGGGCTGCAGCTGCCAGTCATACAATGATCTCTGCTCTGATTTGCTGAATAATCATAGATCTGATGATGTGGCAAGAACTGAGGCTCTCCTGGTTTCCCTCCAGTTCTGTTTGGCTGTTTGAATATAAAATGGTTCCCCCCATTTCTGGAATGGTTTCCCACCAATTCTCTCAACCTGATCTGCTGTGGTTGCAGATGTTCAAAAGTCACATGCTGTCAGTCACCCTCGTCATACCTCTCGGTCATACTGGTGACTGTCATCGGTGCTGTCACTCGTCATTCTGACACGTCTGTCTCTCGTCTGACTCGCGATACACCCTAGTACAAAATCGAGTAGCCAAGGTGCCCGCCTTCTGTTTCACGTGCGCGTTCACCCGCGATCGGATCTCCGCGTTGATATCGGGTTGGCCGGCGTAGCTCCGCTGCGTGGGTAGATTACGCGTGACTGTCATTCTTACATAGCTTGTCGAAGTGCACTCGCGGCGCGTGCAGGTATCGCTGATGTCGCAATCTGCTCTCCGCTCTTGACGTGGACGCGTGACTTGGCGTTTCGATGGAAGTCGGAGGCGTCAAAGGTGTTTCTGCGACAGTCGGAGGCGTTGAAGGGATTTCGACGAAACGGGCGTCCGCATCCACTTCGATGCCGAGCTTGCGTTCGCCCATCTCCACACCGGGAACGATGCTCAAGAGTGCGCAAGAGGTATCCGCAAACCGAGACAACGGATCGCCTCTCTCGCGGTCCGATTTTTTCAAGTACGTGTCCTGATGCGTCAGGTGACAAAATCTTTGCGAACTTGGGAGCAGGTTGTAGCGCATCGCGAAGTGTTCCCAATGGTCCGTGGTACGAAATTAAGCGACGGACGACCCTTTGAACAAGGAAGTGTTTCTCGGCACGACGGGCAAGTTTCCAACGATGGGCGTTTTTCTCCAGTCGTTGCGCACGCACGGGTATATCGCGTCTGTCGTCGGCGAGCGCCAGAAGCGCCAGATCGCATCATTGCTACGGTGCATCACCCTGGACCCCGTCATGAGGCCCTCAGAAAGCGTCGCATGCATGATGCCATCATGGAACGACCACGATGCGTGTCATCATCGAAGCACGATGTGTAGCATGGTGTGTAGCATGGTGCAGTACCATGCTGCTACCATGATACATATCCTGGTATTTATAGTGACGATCCCGATTATTTTGGGGTTTCGTCGTGTGGCGATACGATTTTCAACCATTTCATCATTTTCAAAGAATAAATTGTTCGACGGAGCTTGCAGTGGACATCGGAATTATTTCCGACTTCTTGGACTCTTGACCTGCTGGCAGGATGCTTTGATCCGTTTCAATCGCGGAGAGTACATCATGCATGCCAATGGCGCGATCGATTGCCACGCCATGAAGGACCAATCCAAGGAGAATTTCTCACCAATTAAAAAACTGCTAAGGTGTCCTAGAAATTGATTTTAATTGGAGTTTTTAATTGGTATGGTGACGTGTCTAGCCTCCGTCACGTGCTCACGTCGAACAACGCATAATCCGCTCACCTCTTTCGCTCAGACCTCCACCTCAAGCTGCTGGACAGTGACTTACGGACCCCGTAAGTCACTGTCTAGCAGCTTGATGTAGAGGTCTGAGCAATACACCGCAAGCATCGAAACTTTGCATACTTGTTGTTAGGTGTGTTAGGAACAACATATTTTTTGCGCGCGCGAGATCCGTGCATAATCTGGGATCTGGAACGCCGCGCAAGGGAGGGGGTCATTGGGCATGCATCGAGTGAACGGCTCGACATACGCACCGCATGAAAGCATAATGCATAGCACAAGCGTACCACACATAGCATATACGCATAACGAACACATTTTGAGCATCTGACAGCGCGCTGTCAGCCCTAGCAAAAACGCGGATGTCAACCGCGTCCACGTTTCCGCTAGGGTTTCGTCCCTCATCTGCGCGCTCGCTTGCAAGCAAGTATGCGCTGCGGATGAGGGAACGGCTTACCAAAATATTATCTCATATGTGTTATCTTTCAATATTAATCCGTACGGTCTGAAAGGCCAACCACAATTCTCGCTAAGGGCTGGCGCGGTCATGTGGGTATGTTGAGCGGGATCTTAGAATTTTCGCGACTTCCAAAAGTAGTGAAAGGGGTCATCATTCTTTGCGATGCGAATACCCCTTGACTCAGTAGAAATATGTGATAATATTAAATAGGAAAGTTTTACTTAGATGAACACGTAATCTTAAAAATCTTCGCCTGGTTGTACGGGGTCTCATTGCGAGAGAGAGAGCGAGCGTTCCGCGTTAAGTTGGAATTACATAGTTAACAAATAACATCTGTACATCGCAAAATGCTCAAAGCGACATCTGCTGTAATGTTCGGGGGTGCTCTCTAAGAGCTTCTAAGTCTACTTAACAATACAGGGAACCTAGTTCAAGCCTGCAAGAGATATGTATGGCTGTAAGCATGATACATATATGTGAATCGGATCTTTCTTAAATGTCGGAGTTACAACAGCCAGGTGTGGCTGTTCACAGTAACAAATTCAAAACTGTTTCATTCAGCCTGCTCGGCTGCTTTATGCCATGGTTTCCGATCTCGAACTTTCGAACATAACTCGATGTCGACTCCTGTCAGGTCCCATCATACTTCATGAGAACTCGATCTGTCACATCATAGAATCTGCCGACTAGCCCAGTTATATCATCACTATATTCCGAGCCACTCCATATCACTCTGAATAATTATAACTGTGCTGACTTGGCAATATTGGAGGCCATACCAGCTTTCCCTCCAATTTCTCTGACTGCTGGTTTTCCCACCAAAACTCACTTTCGGGTCAGGTATTTCTGTCAGTCATTTCTGTCAGACCCCCTTGTCATCTGGTCACATAAATGCCTGTCACTGATGACTGTCATCGTACCCGTCACTCGTAGCTCTGATGCGCCATCATACTGTCTCGTGACTTACCCTAGCACAACTCTCCCCCCCTTTTAGGCGCGCGCTTACGTCCTCGCTAGCGTTAGAGTTCGCCTGTATTTACATTGTCTGGGGATCAACAAACATGCACAGAGATGCTGGCTTCTAAGCCTCGGGTTCTCGGGTCCCGTGCCCCTCAGTCCTTGGGTCTGAGTCCCCCTGGCTTCTAAGCCTCGGGTTCTTGGGTCCCGTGCCCCTCAGTCCTTGGGTCTGAGTCCCCTTCCGCGCTGGAGGTTTCCCGAGGTTCCGTCCCCGAATTACGCTGCCAACGCTTAAACGGTTCTGTCGCCCTGGTACTCCTCTCGCTTTGCGGGTCTTGCGCTGCTTTGCGCCCTGAGGGTTTTAGACCCCAGTATCTTGTTCCTGCATCGAGATCTCATCCGTCTGCGCTGTCAGGGTGGCGATGAGGTCCATGATAACTGCTGCACTTTCCTCGCTCATGCGCTTGCCCAACTTCAGTCCACAGAACAGATGGTGCAATAAGGTGCGGGGAATCGCGTATACTGCTTGCGCTGACCCCATGCCTCGTGTTCTGGACGCTGAAACTCCTTCTTGCGATGTGTTCTCGTGCTTTCCCAGCACAGCTCTCGCGGGACATGGCGTTGCTTGAGTACACTGCAGCAGGGGTACGGGTAGCACGGCGTTCGTCCAGATATGTGTAGGTTTCATGTAAGGTGTCCCATACCTACAGTAGGAGACGGGGTGAGGATCGGGTAACCCCTTCATCACAGATCGCGTGTGCAGCCCTCGCAGAGCATCCCCAGCTGGGTTCTCAATGAAGTAGTATGCTGGATCGTAGTACTCGATGATCTGCCGGGTACGTTTCACTCGTCGATCAGCCAGTTCCAGATCTGGTACTCCTATAGTCTTGGCCTTGCTGTACTCCTTACATGGTGGGCTCGCCCAGATTACGTCGAAGTGGTGTCGGGGGTACAGCTTGTAGTTCCAGTGGAGAATGTCCTCAGTGCATGTTGCTTGCCACTTGGGAAGAATATCCACTGTCACCACTTCGCAGCCGTCGAACTGTCGTTGGAACTGTTGCTCCACAGATCCAGTCCCACAGAAGAGGACGAGGATTCTCACAGGGTGTTGCACTGTTGTGAGATGTGGCTGGTACACCTGACTGGCACCCTTACTGTAACCTTCGGAGTGGGGGCTCTCATTGCCATGAGCTGAGCCCTCTGCTCCTGCTGCTGGCCGTGCGTCTCCCTACGCCTCTTTTCTGGAGCCCTCCTCTGCTTCTCCTCATCAGCCTCAAAGGCTCTCAGAGGTTCCAGCCTGCCTCCCTTGCCCTCCAGGTCTTCTCGAGTCCGCCACTGGCTGTGACTGTGTGGTAATCCCTTCCACTTAGTCAACCACTCCTGTACTGACCCGCCAGTTTTCCCGCCTAGCTTTCTGAAGCGCGTGCGAATGATGCGCTCCACCTCGCGCTCCTTCTGCCCTTCTACCATTACTGGCGGTGGTGCCATCTCCTCCCGTCTGCTAACAAAGTGATCTGCGCCTGACTGTACTGGGCTGAGCCTGTCTGCAGTGAAAGTGTCATGTACCTTCCAGTGCACAGGCAGCTCCAGTCTGTAGGCTGACGGGGCTCCTCGGTCCTGTACTGGCAGTTCTTGCTGTCGATCACTGTATAGACACTCTACTACTCGCAGAGGTCCGTGCCGCAACTTGCGCAGCTTGGGTTTCAAGCCCCTGTCACCGGGCAACGTCAGGTGCTGTCCATCCACCCACACCTGATCATTCACCTTGTACTGTTGGAGACGGTGCCGTGCATCGAACTGCTCTATCATACGCTGCTGAGCCAGTTGCAAACCTTCTCGTGCCGCCTGCAGCTGCTGCGCGAACTGCTTGGCCAGCTGGTGAGCGGTACCCTGCTTGTCCGCTGCTGTGCGACCTCCCTTCCTCCTCTTTGCGCCTCCCTCCAGAGCTGCATCCATGAAGAGGTCCAACTGAGTCGCTGGCGCATGTCCATACACCAGTTCGAACGGTGAGAACCCTGTCACTGCCGACTTGGAGTCGTTGATGGCGTACTCCACTGGAGCCACCCACAGGTCCCAATCCTCCTGGTTCTCTGCCACGTAGCAACGCAGCATGCGCTCCACAGTGTGGTTACTGCGCTCCGCCTGGCCATCACTCTGCGGGTGATAAGGGGTGGTGCTGGCTACCTTCACGCCCATCAGTCGCATGAACTCCTGGGTCAGAGCATCTCGAAAGCGCAGGTCCCGGTCGCACACAATCTTCATTGGGGCTCCGTGCAGTCGCCACACCGCATCCATGAACATTCTGGTCACCACCAGGGCTCTTCATGAATAGGATTAGTAATCATGATTTTTGATTTGATTAGGCCTTATTTTCTATTAATCAAGTCATGATTTGGACCCCTACCGTACTAATCAAGTCATGATTTGGACCCTTTCCTATGAATCAAGTCATGATTTTGTCGCGAGCCTATAAATCATGACTTGATTCGAAACGTGATTACTATGCACGATTTTCCCGCGCCACCCGACCGATCTCGCCCGACGGACTGACGCAGTTCCAGTTCTAGCCATCTATTCGTTGCGTCAGGTCTGTTCGACAGCCCACAATTTATTCCGGAGATGAGAAGCCTCCCACGTGCTTGCGCGCGGCCTATCGCGGGAAATGAATGCAATGTGAATTGAACTTAAAACGTTCACCAATATGGGTACTAATCACACTAGTAATCATGATTTTTGATTTGATTAGGCCTTATTTCCTAAAAATCAAGTCATGATTTGGACCAACCCCGTACTAATCAAGTCATGAGTTGGACGATTGCGGTACTAGTCAAGTCATGATTCGGACCTTCACCGTACTAATCAAATTATGATTTAAGCATTTTAAAACTAATCAAATCTAATCAAAGTATTCATGAAGAGCCCTGGTCACCACCTCCGCTGAGCTATCGTTGTACGCCATTGGGACCACGTGCACCATCTTACTCAGTTTACAAGTAAAGGTGGCGAAGGCGTTCACACCTCTCTCTGTCGTGGGGAGCCCAGTAACAAAGTCTATACTCACCACTTCCCACAATCGACTAGGCACAGAGTGAGGCTGTAACAGGCCTGCTGGGTATCCCTGGCGCGGCTGGGTTTGCTGGCAGGTTACACACGTCTTCACCCATTCAGCTACGTCCAGATCCATACGCGGCCACCAGAATCGTCGCCTGACTCTGTCCAGGGTCTTGTCCCTCCCTGTGTGACCAGCTGCAGGTGCTTCATGAGCCTCCCTCAAGACCAGCTCTCTCAGAGGGGAGTCGGGAGCTAAGACCACCTGATAGCGCCCTTCCGCCACTCTCCAGATGATGTTACTCACCAGTCGAAAATGCTCGGTGCGGTGATGTTGAGTGGCCAGTAGTTCCTGCTTCAGGGCTGAAAGGTACTCACTGCGCCTGTGCTCTGCTCGTAAGGCACGCAGAAACATGCCTGGTTCCACCACTCCTGCCTGGTCCCTGATCTTGGCTGCTGCGCCCTTGAGAGTCACCGCTGGTGATGCTGAGGGTCTCTCCCTTGGAGCTGTGATCTCTTCAAAGTGCTTTCGCTGCGGCTTAGCCAACACTACCAAGACGGGCCATGGAATGGGCAACTCTTGCAAGGCTGTACGGTGTCCCCTTTCTTCGCCAGGAGAGACGAACATCCGGTTGGGCTCCCCTTGCTCGTTCACTCGGGGTATGGTCTCTGCAATTTCCATTCCGTACTCTCGCAGCAGGGGCCGCCAGTCAGCCTGCGGGAAGTCAGGCAACAGGAACAGCGCGGCTGTGCTCTGGGGAGCGTGTCGGGCCTCTGAAGCATAGTGTCTTAGGATGTCTGCAATGCTCACCTTGGAATCCGAGAAGGGTGGGTTACACCACACCACGCGACCCCTCCACTGTTCCTTCAGACAATCTGTCCAGAACGTGTCCACCTGCCGGTTCTGCCCCATGAGGTCGCAGCATGCGTCCACCTGGAACCGTCCACCCGACACTTTCGCGTACTTGGCTTGCAATCGACTAAACTCGGACGGAATCAGCTTCCAGTCCTGATTGTCTACCAGGGGTTCCCCAGGTTGCATCCTTGGTGTGGGCTGCTGCTGTACCGCTGCTGGCTGCTGCTTCTCTGCTGGTCGCTGCTCACTCTGGGATCGTGTCTGGACTCCTGCCATTGCTGGTAGCGCGGCCATCCTCTCCACTGTGACCATAGCGTCCAGCCATAAGTCCGGTGTTTCTGCCCACCAGAGACCGTTCAGCTGAGTTAGCTTACCGGTTACTTTGGGCTCACTGACCGGTGGGTACTCACCTTCCTCCTCGTCCGACGAGCTGAGCTCTAAGTCCAGGGGTGAAGTGGGGTCTTCCTCTTCTGCAACCTTCAGGCCAGCCACCACCAAACGCAAGTGCCGAGGTTACGGGGTCCCGAGGACCCGAGTTTGCCAAAACAATATTTGTAAAAATTTCGTCACCACTACGAGGGACCCATGAATACAACGAGGTGAAACTCTTAGTATTTAGAGTCCGTGTTTACGAGGTAATTTAGTTAACGGCACGCGGTTGCTCTTATTTGCTCCGTATTTTACTCTCCGTCTACGATACGCGCACCGCATATAGGTTTCTATGTAAATACAGGGTTCTAAATGGGCCGTTTAACAACATACTTATACTTTACAGATTTGTCCAGTTGGCAATTTTTGCACCTCAATACTAACGCAGCAAAGCTACACCTTCTCGACTCGCGCAAAACTTTCCGTAGGCTATTCTTACACCTCAATACTAGCACGGTGGTACCGCCCCTTCTCGACTCGCGTAAGACCTTCCTTTCGAACTTCTGTAATTATCAGTCTACTTCTTCATCTTTCGGCCATTGTCACACTTGTGCCGCGGCAAAAACTACACTCTGCAGCTCTTCATCCTTTGGGACCTTCCCGCTTACACAATGACAAATATCTATGGAGGGCCTAAGGAATCTCATACTTGAAAAGAACAAAGTCTTCATCTCCCTCAATCATCTTCTGCAGGGCGCAACTGAGATGGAAAACCGCCGAGAAATAGTTGGTCTGCTTCTGTTCGTAGCCTAGGAAGCAGCGGCCCTTTCGTAGGGCCGCAATCCCCCCACTGCCCGAGCCCATGAAAGGGTCCATCACCACCTGACCCGCAGAGGACGTGTACCTCTCCACCAGATACTCCCCAAGCTCGACGCTCTTCTGTCCCACCACCAAAGTCTTGCCGTCCTCGCTACACTTGCTCTTCAAAGCCGCACATCCCGTGATCTGGCAGTTATGCTTGAATGTACCAGTCGAGTGCAAAGCCTGGAACAAGATGATGAACTCAGAAAGCATGTGGCAGCCGAGCTTACAGGGGAACCTAAGCTGTTGAACCCAGGGAAAGGCTCATCCTTTATAGACATTTGCTCCGAAACACTTTTCCCACTTGCTGACCTCTGCGACGAAATGAAGCGGGAGCTCTACCTCCAAGCATTGCCTGAATCGGGAATGTACCGCCCATCTGCTTCCAAGAAGGGGACCATTGCTGTGACAGCACTTCCGGATGTTAACACTCAGAGCGGCAATAATGTGTACCCTGAACTCCAATATGCTAGGAAACAAGAGTTCTGGAAACTCCTGTCGTGGCACTATCTCTCGAAGAAAGAGTTTCCCTCACTACTCTCACGATATGCCACGCGTGCACACGACATTCATACAGCACTTAAAGCGTGTAGAGATGAGTCGGGTGACCCCAAAAACTGCTACGCCATTCGAAGAAGCCTACTTGACATCATCATTGACGACCGTGGGCTAAACGAGAATGGATGTGAACTGTTTTGTATCCCACTAAACTCACACCCTAGGATTCATTCGAGAAGATGTATCCCCTCAGACCAGATGAGAGCCGCCCTTCGGCCCTTTTGTGCAAATGGCAGAATTGGCTTCGATGGACTTGCATATGATGCCTATGTCGACCCTATCACCAATATGGGTAGGAATGTTTATGGGAACCCCCCGTTTGACGGGAAAGAAAGATTCTCAAACTCAGCGGTTATGGCTACCTTAGAACTCGGCTATCGTGCAGCAAACACTGTGCCAGGATTTCGGGGCATATGGATCCTCCCACTCTCTCCAAAAAATCAAGAAAAGTGGATTGCTAAAGGATTTAAGATGGTATTTAGATTTCCTCACAACACCATTCCTTTCATTCCACACGGCTACTGGACGGGGGATGACCCATATGTTCTCCCGGGTGGAGGATGTTACAAAGATGATTTCTCAGATGTCTGTATTATTGCCATTGATAGCCCTCCGAGCCAAGACTTTCCTGCTCATGACTGGAGTGGGACGCAGAAAAAGATTGCAAGGTGGTACATCAATGTCCTTCCTGAGAAGAAGATTACTGACAGAAGACTGAACTGCACCGGAGTTGACCCCGAGATCTGGCAGGAAGTCCTGGGTGAAAGGAAACTTGTCATCCCCGACAGCCTCTGTCCGTGGCCCCTCTCGCAGGAGAGCCGCCAGAGTGCCCACTCAACAGAATACTACGGAGGACACTGTAACACGTCCTACACGAACAAGGACAACAAATAAACCATTTGCAGGGACTGTAACGTGGCCCAAAGAACTTACATTGATGGGATACCTTCCGAAGCACTTTGGACAGGTTCTTAGCACCATAGGGGCTCACCAGAGAAGACTGAAGCCTCTCCTCAAGAAGCTTTCCAGGCTGTGCAGATACCACACCCGCATTAGACGTGACGCCTTCCTTAATGGTCATGCTAGGGTCGAGATCCATGACAGGCGACAAACCTATGCTCTTACATCGACCTGAGAAATTGAACACATCAATCGACGAAATAGAGAAAATGCTTAACCAAGCTCACGATTCTCAAAGCAGACGTCTACTGATAAAGGCGGCGCTCAGCTACATCATGCATCCCGATGGACCCCGATATGAGGTCCTGACACGCCGTCAAGCTATAGGTATTATACAACTTAAGAATGCAAACGCTTTCTTTGAAGGTTTATCTAGAAATCGTCGAATATCGCTTATGGCTCACATGTCTTTGATGAAAGAAGGATTATTTTACAAGGTCCTTCTGCCGAAATATCATACGGTGTACAACGATACCGACTGCGTGATTGCATACCTTAAGTTCCTGCAACTTAGGAGGACGCGCATGTCGGAATACATACTCGACTATGCCGACGTCACACCCAAGCATATCGCAGATTTCCTATTCGATTTTCGGGTGAAACCAAGAGAATCAGAGAAAGAGATTTTCGATGCTGTCGATAATTTGTTAAGCAGATATATGATTATAACACAACATCGACAAAATAATCAACGTTACTTCCTCGTAAGGATACTCTATCTCATTCTCGAACTTGTAGATATTCCCACTCTTAAACGTATGCAGTACGGCAAATGTATCGAAGATTCGGTTAAAACCGTGGTGAACAATATTCTTGCTCCAACCCGCTATAGCACCATGGAGTATATCGAGCTTCTGCAAACTGGGGTTCCTTTCGGCGAGTCCGTGACGCAGCGTACCCTCGACGAGTTCGAGACGCACCGTACATTCGAGGAGCACCTTTACCGTACAGCAAGCTTAATAAAAAACTATACGGAATACACGATGAACGCTTCACCGATTTCATAACTCATGCCGTCATAAAGTTACTCGACTACGAGAATTGCACAACAGTAACAGACAATGATGCCAAATGCTTACCTTATAAATTCATCCGAGACGTGTCTAAATTGCTTTCGTCTGAGCACGACTTAGCCAAACTGATGAACATATTCTTAGAGAACTACGTAAAAAGGACAAAAATCTGAGATCACGCTTGCTACGATAAGTTTAATAAGATTGCCAAAAATAAAAAGCCCATTTGAACTCGGATGACGTTTCGGCTCCCAAATATGTATTCAAGCGTTCATTGTACATCTTCCACCACCTCTGAAATTGTTGTAAAAAGTGTACATGTTTTCGAACTTAGCGAACCAGTCGTTTCCATCACCGGCAGCTTGATGCATTGCGGTCCAGTTCCACTTCCAGTCTTCCTCGGGCAGTGCTCCGAACCAGTGCAATGCGCAGCACGGGCGCTTATTATCTGATATCTGCTCAGGATTCACTCCTCCGTGGAGACATAATCGAAACTTCGTCTGTAGTGAAATATGCAGTTTTTATTTGAGCTTGTCCACTTGACAACGTCATCAGCCGTCATGGTGAAACCGTGATCGGGGGTCACACCGGGGCCCATGGCCTCCACCACAAAGTACGGCCGCCAGCCTGTGTGGGTGTGAACCATATTGGAAGCACATGGTCCACATACACAGCGGAACCTGACGTTGTACTTAACGGACATTTCTTTGTGCGCTTGTGCCTCACCGCCATGGGCATACGCATCCACAGCCGGCCGGTCCATCACCTGTTCTGCTCTTTATCGCCTTTTGTGCCGGACTGGTCTTTGACGCCTTTTGTATCGAAACCACCTACCGGCGAAGCTCGTGTGAAAACCGAATATTTTAATCCGATTCGTCTGAAGAATCGCAATCTGACTCACGCTCGTAGTTTTCCGGTTCCTCGGAAAACCACATTATTGCTCTGAAACAGCACGATTCGTACGGGCTTTAACTTCTTGGGGCTGTCACCAGGCAAAGCCTGGAAGCTGGAAGCCGACGCACCAAGGGTGGTGGTGCAGGGGAAAAGGCAGGTAAATGGTGCATGGCATGAGAGCAAGTTCCAGTTCTGCGTGTCACATGCTTGCTGCACCCGGGTGATGCCCAACTATGTTCAGATTGCTCCAAAGCCTACCGACATCCAAGTGCACCCCGATGTGGAGTTGACTGCCGAGCTATTGCGGAAGTCTGGCGCGTTAACGTTCCGTGAATGAGCAACGTGGAATGATGCCAAGTGTAAGCGGGAAGGTCCCTAAGGATGGAGAACTGTAGGAAACAGTTTTTGCCGCAGCACGAGAATGGCACTCAGAGGTAATTACTCATAGCAGCTTGTAGTGATCGAGAACACCGATGGGAAAGTCTTACGCGAGTCGAGAAGGTGCAGTTACACTGCGTTAGTATTGAGGTGTAAGAATCGCCTAAGGAATGTTTTGCATGAGTCGAGAAGAGACAGTTACACTGGCTTAGTATTGAGGTGCAAAAATTGCCAAACTGAGTGATCGAACGGTAACTATGTTATTAGAAAATTTCTCTGAAAGGTTTTACGTGTACATGTTGTGTGTTTGATGAAAAGTTATTATCTTTGACGTATACTATTAAAGCCTTTAAAAAAAATGTATGAATACAGTGGTGTTCTACATACCAATTCCACAACTTGTGCTTGTAAGGAAACGCATAAGAACGAGCCACATAATATCACAAAGTTTACCCGCAACCCCCGACCCCCCCCCCAAAAAAAATCCATGAATACAAAGGCATTTCGTGCATGCAAAACCGACCCACAAGCGTATGCTCCGAAGGTATCATTTTGAGAGATTTGCCAAAAACAAATTAGAATTTTCAAAAAAAATTACCCCGTAACCTCGGCAGAGGTGTAAAATGGCCAGCCACCATGTCTTCTGATTTCCCCTTGGCTCCCGCAGCTCTTCTACCCTCCTCTGCAGACACCGGCTGGTCAGTGCTCGGATCCACATAGCCAGCTTCCTTCAGCCCCTCGCGCGCCGTCGCCTGCACGTAGTCCGGTCGCCGTGAGGCAGCGTCCGGTACCACCAGTGTGCGTCCAGGCACGTGCTCCATGGCGTGCACTCCTACCTCCACCAGGTCTTCGTACCACCTAGCCTGGCGTCGGCTGAGCTCCCGTCCAGGTGCGAATAACCACTTTAGAGGAGCATGATCCCCCATTAACCTGAACTCCGTGAATATCAGGTAATGTCTCCAAGTCTGCGTAGTGCAGTGGTGGATGGCGGCTAGCTCACGCTCACCTGCGTGGTAGTTCTGCTCGGCAGACGAGAATTGCTTACTCTCGAAGGCTATGGGTTGCAGGCCCTTGCCTAGATCCTGCATCAGCACGCCAGCTAATGCCACTGCACTCGCATCAGTCTGCACAACAAAGGGGCTGGTGCCGCGATGCGCTGCTTCCTGATCGGGCAAGATCAAGGTCGGTGCAGTGGTGAGAGCGGTCTTGAGGCGTTCAAAGGCGTGTTCCTGCTCTGGTCCCCATTCCCATGGCACTAGGTTCTTAGTCAGCTTGGTCAAAGGGTGCGCTAAGTCAGCGAAACCCTGTATGTACCGTCGATAGAACCCAGCCAAACCCAAGAACTGTCGCACGTGCTTCACCGTCTCCAGTCGCGGCCAGTCCCGTATGGAAGCTATCTTGTCTTGCTGAGGTCGGCAACCTGTGCGGTCAATGACATGTCCCAGGAAACGTACTGAGCGTTTAAAACATCGTAACTTGGACTCCTTCAGCTTGACCTTATTCTGTCGGCATACCTCCAAAACCTGCCGCAGATGGTCCAGGTGCTCCTCGGGGTTGCGAGAGAAGATCATGATGTCATCCACAAAGACTCTGACGAACGGTAGGTGGCCCAAGTACTTCTGCATCATTCGCTGCCAGCACGAAGGGCTATTGGACAGCCCCATTGGCATGACCAACCACTCATAAGCTCCAAACGGCGTGGTCATTGCCGTCTTCTCGATTGCGTCCTCCTCCATGGGCACCTGCCAGAATCCCCACAGAGCGTCCGCGGTGGAGAAGATAGTCGCTCCCTGCAGGTCATCGATGAGAGACTGTACGTCAGGGAGAGGGTAACGGTCCTTCACAGTGATCTCGTTGATCTGGCGATAGTCGATCACCAGTCGCAGCTCCTTGGGGTTGGAGGGCTTGGGCACCATCAGGACTGGACTGCCCCAAGGTGAAGACGAGGGACGGATGTATCCCTTCGCCAAGAGCTCGTCCAGTTGTCCACGAAGTTGTCGCAACTCTTCCATGGACAGCTTGTAGCACCTCTTGTGTCGTGCACCATCACGGTACTCGGGGTCCACGCGCAGCGGCGATTTGTGGTCGCGGTCCACGACGCCCTCGGGAAGCTCCATGCCCACCACGTCCTGGTACCGCTGCTTCAGCTTCACCAGCTCGTCCAGGATCCATTGTGGTACCTCTGCGTCCTCCTCATCCGGCTTGGCCTCCTTGGTCTCACCTTTGCTGTTCCGCTCATCACTAGGTGTCGCCGCAGCAGCTGGTGCCTCTTTCCTGAAACAGCTATACCCATCTTTGCCTTGCCCTGTCTCAGCTTCTATAGGTGCTGCCAGTACTGGCTCGCTAACTCTGCGCGATCTCCTGTGGTTCACCCCTCTGCTCCTCCGTTGCTCCTGCTGCAGACGCAGTGCCTGCCCTGTTTTCCACAAACAGTATGCCTCCTCTTCCCACTCAGGTTCCAATTCCTCCGCGTGATGCTGTGCAGCCTGCTCCCTGCGCTCTCGTGGAAGCATCTGGAACGCCTCCCATCTGGCCCTTGTGGGGTAAGGTCCCCAGTCTCGCACAGCGGGTTGCGCTGATGTGGGGCACGTCACCGGTCGCAGAGCACACACCTACTCCTGTGCCCAGTCCTCCTGCTCCGTTGCATCTTGTTCAGATTCAGACGAACTGCTGTCGGAGATTAGGGTGGCTACGCTTGCTACTGTACTGTCGCTGTCGCAGCCTTCCTCGTCAGAGGTAACTTCCCCCCCCCTCTGCCTAGCGTTGTCACCCTCTGCCTCCGATGATGATGATGAAGATGACTCTGATAAGGCTGCAGAGGCCTCTAAAGGAGAGTTGGGGTCGTCGGTGGCCTCCATTTTAAATGTGCCATCTGGAGCCAGATACATCAGGTACGCCTCCTCGCCGCTATTCTTCAAAGCTCGCAGGTCCTTCCTGGCTTGCTTAGTACTGATAAGCTGTGCCTCTACCAGTCCCATGGCCTGCCCAGACCCTGTAGATGACGACCCAGGGTTGCAACCCGCGATGACTACTTTCTGCGACCCATGTCCGAACTTCACGCTACCATACTGGGCGTAGTCAAATGTGACCTTCTTCTGTGCTCGTAGCCAGTCTCCGCCCAACACTATGTCCACTCCGAGTGCTAATGGCATGACGCGCAGTGTAACCTGTTTGGCATAACTGCCCTTCCGTGTCTCGGCTGTGAGCTTCGGACGGACGCAAGAGTTGGCGTCGTACACGGTGCCATCTGCCACCTGCACCTTCATCGGCGTCTCGTGTTTCTTGGGCTGGAGTTTAAACTTCTTGGCGGCCTCCACAGAAGTGAAGCTAGAAGAAGCTCCAGAGTCCACCAAGACCTTTACTCGTACTCTGCCTACCCAAGCCCAGAAAATCAGCAGAGTGGGTCCCTTCGCGTCCATAGCAGCTAGTACATCTGCATCCAACCATTCTCCCCAGCGTCCAGACCCTGCGTCCACCCCTATCTCTGGTCTGATGCTGGCCAGTTTGTGCAGTCCTGGCTCCTTCTCAGGCGGATTCAGCTCCTCATCTGAATTGTCTTCCGGCAGATGGTACGTGCCGGCCTCTGCTATCTTGGCTTGCCAACGAGCCTGCCTGGTGACCTGATCTTCGGGTTCTGAATCACCAGGCCATGGCGCAGGTCGAGCTGCCTCTGCTTCCTGATGCGCCCGGGTGATCTTTCTCAGCTGGTCAACACGCTCCCGAATCTGCGCCAATGCACTTCTGACTCTGTGCCCGTGCACTTCCACTTCCCTCCTTCTGCGCGTTACTACTGTCTGTGCTGCTTTCCAGGCTGCTGACAGGTGTCCGTCGCGTAACCGTTGCTGGGCGTGTGATAGCACTGGCTGCTTAGCGCGATCCAGTTGTCGGCGCAGAGCTCTCCCGACCAGCTGGCGCGGGGCTGCTTCCTCTCTAAAGCGCACTCTTCTGACTCCTGGGGGCTGCAACGCGCGCTGGTACACCCCTTTTGAGCTAGGGGCTCCTTGACTCCCTTTGCCGAACAGAGGAAATCTGATCTGAACCTCTGTTGGTTGGGATGCCTGTGCTGGCGCAGCGTTTGGCTCAGTTCTCCCTGGTGCTACCACTGTGATTGGCCGTGACCTCTTCAGCCAGCGTAATGCTCGCCTCATCTTCTCCACCGCTCGCTGCGCTGGTCCTGGTCCGTGCCTCATCCGATGATCCTCTCTGAAGTGAGTGATCCACCGGTAGGTCTGACTTTGCCTGCCTCTCTCTGGTTCTCTTCCAGAGTCGGCCTCCCTCCTGATGGCCATGGCGAGGTGCGGAGTACTTACCTCGCGGGCCTGGGGGCCTATCCGCGTTGTCCGGGAGAGGCACCGGCCCCCGTCGACTCTCCCTCGGCAAAATCCATGTGCTCCGGGGCTACCAGTGCCAGCTGCTGCTCCACTATCCCGCCAGATCCAGTATCTATTCCCGCGTTCTTGAAGGTCTCGAAGGCCTCCTCCCAGATACATTTGACCCAGGCTGCTTTCTGCTGGGGCTGGTGTTGATGTGGGCAGTCGCGAGCCAGATGCTCCTTGGACTTGCATTTTCGACAGCCAGAGTAGACTGACGATCCTGGCAGCTGCCGGCCTTCCACTTCCGTTGGAGTAGTGGTCGTGGGCATGGCGTAGCATTGTTCCTTGGGAGATGCTTCTTCCTCCCAGAATTCTGCCAAAGGAGCTACAGGGAAGGGGGATTGATCGCGGGCAGTCTTCAGATGCGCAGGATCCTTGCGTTCCTCCATCGTAGCTTGCTCCACATATCTGCGCAGTAGCTCTGCCTCCCATCCAACCTTCCCAGAGCTCTGGTTGAAATCCACCTTTCCAACCAATTCCTTGTGGACTCTGGCATGCAGTTCTGGTGTCAGTCCACTTAGGAATATACCCGGTAGTGCCGCTCTACTTACTGGTCCCGTCACCCCATGGTTATGCAGCATTTCCAACATGTCGAAGGACTCCATGAGAGAGTGATGGAAGGTGGCGGCGTTTCTTCCAGCGTTCTTGCCAGAGGCTTGACGAGCTCGCGACAGCATATTGGGTAAGATACTCAGGTGAGCGTCAGTAACACACGCTCGCGCAAGCGTGGCCACTAAGTCGTCCGGACTCTGCATCTGGTTGGCCAACACTTTCTGAGTTAGAACTCCTTGCGCTGACCCCTCCACCCGGTCCCTGATGATCAGTCGTAGTTCTTCTGGCACGGTGGTGATGGTGGCCCCTTCCTGATCTCCATCGTCGCAGGACTTCTTCTTCGTCAACGCCCTCTTCACCAGTGCCTCCTTGAAGTGATCTTGCAGTTCTCTCATGAACTTCTTCAGGGGAGCTAACAGATGTCCAGATGGTCTGTCCCCGCTGGGGCTATCCGTAGGGCATGTGTACGTGGTGATGCGGTCCCGTAGTTTCCGTAGAGAAAGCAACAATCTGTCCTCAGCTTCCAACTCCTTCAGCTTGGTATAGTCTGCCCGCTGTTGATCCCTCTCTGTCTGCTCCTGCTCGACTGGTCTTCGGGGCGGTGGACAGTTCGGAGGTTCTTCTTCAGGTTCCTCTGGTGGAGGTGGAGGCTGGGACTGTCGAGGGGGTTGTGACTGTGGTAAAGTGACACTGGGAGTTGGGATGTTGGGCAGTTGGGCCAATGCACCAGACCAGGGCGGCTGAGTACAATTCTGACAGAGTGGAACTTGCTCACACGTTCTGTTGGGTCCCAGCATGACGTCCCATACTAACCCAGAGGCGACCTTAACCCCTCCAGCTGGTGACAACAACAGTCTACCGCATCTGCTGCAATCCGTGCCGCTCTGAACAGCCTGATCCCGTCTGGGTCCTACCAGCTGCATCACCGGGCTGATCAGTGACTCCCGAGCTCTGTGGTTCTGAGCGTGCCCATAGCTAATCGCTAGAGTGGAGTACTGTTTGGCTATGGCCACGGCTGTCTGAGCATCAGCATCGTGGCGCCTCACGTAGTCCCTGATACCCTGTTCTACAGTGATGGGTACCAGTGGGTCTCTCCACTCTTCCAGGGCTTCGTGGCTTGGTGGGGCTGCCTTAGCCGATGACGCTGAGCCTGATGCTTCATCATTGCCAGACTTGGACGGGGATCCTCCGGACTCAGATCGGGTGGTTATGGCTAAACGCCACGCCTCGTCGGGACTCAGTGAGGGATGCCGAGCCTTAGTCCAGTCATACCAGACCCACTCCGACTCTTCGGGTGAAGGGACTACTGCGCAGATGGCCTCCTTTCCCTTCAGAACCTCCCTCTGGGTTGCTATCAAAGCTTCCCAGCCCTCCTCTTCCCAACTCACCATTTCACCTCGAGCTGCTGCCAGAGCGACGGCCTTCTGGCGCTCTTCTGGGAGGCACTCAAAAGCCTGGTCCCGCAGAGCCTTGTCTTTGAACAAAGTTCTGACAGCCATCCCTTCTGTCAACTCAGGCTCCAGAGCTGATACTCGAGAGGCAGGCTCCTCATCTACAGCCTTCCCTTTTGCTGCCTTGACTGCCCTCTTCTTGGCTAACTGCTTCTTCCGCCTCCGTTGCCGCCTGCTGCTGCCGCTGCTGCTACCTCTGCCTCTACGCCTGCTGCTGCCGCGGCTGCCTCGCTCCGGGGAAACTGTAGAATCGCTGGAGTCACTGGGCCCACTGCTGTCGCTGCTGGGAGGGAAACGAGGAATTGGTGAGAAGCCAGGGGGATAATTATGCCAATCCGCATCTGGGTATTTCCTCCCACTGCGGCACGGATGGTTGCCTCTGGGCCTCTGCTGGAGCCGCTGAGAGTGCTGTGAAGCGTTCCGAGAGTGCTGAGAAGGTGTTGCGGGTGGGGGTCGCTCCTCTTTCCTTAACACGTGCTCTGCCAAAGTTCACTCCTGCAAAGAGTTTCCTTGGTAGCCCTTCCTGGTGTAGCAGAGTCCCGTGTTTAAGGGCACGCCTGTATTCCCTTTCTGTCACTCCGGCCTGTAGCACAGCCAACTCCTGCGGGGAGGCCGGATGCCAAATGATCTTCCCGCTCCGGGTGCGTGGTTCATTATAGAACCATTGCGTGAGGGTCTTCTTTTCCTCAGCTGACAGTGCAACTATCTGCAACCTCACGGGGGCTGAAGCCTGCGATTCCGCGCTGTCCCCACTGTGGTCGCTCCACGCAGTGCTGGTTCCCTCTATCCATCTGATCACCCGGACCTTCTGGTCCTTCCCGCACTTGCTGTACGCACGGTCCAGAGCTATTTGCTCTGGCGACCGGAAATCCTTCCTTCGGTCTGGCGATCTCTGCCTGTCCCCCTGAGGAACTGAGGGTTGCCCAACTGGCTGAGCCTGCCGAGCTGGCTGAGCTGGAAGCTCTGATGCTTGGAGGCGGGCTGATTCTCTCAAAGCTCTGACAGACCGTGCTCCTTCCTTCAGCTGCGGTCCGACTCTCTCCAGGGCAGCCACCAATTCCCGGCTGGCCAATTCCCCTCTGGCTTCCATCGCTGGGCGCGGTGTCGCTGGAAGGGGTAGTGCTGGAAAGTCCTCTGCAGAGACACAGGGGTCAGGCAATACAAAGTCCGCGTGTTGCAAGGCTGATGCTGGCTGAGTCAGGTTCTCGCCAGAGCCTCCGGCGCTCAGGACAGGTGAGGGATTCTGATCGCGAATCGCTGGAACTGCGCCTGCTTGGGCGACTGGGGTCACACCTGCCTTGGCTGCTAAAGCAGCGTTTGCTGACTGTCCCGGCATTGAAGGTGAGGATGCCGAGACAGTCGAGCTAGAGGACGCTTGACCAGTCGCAGTCTGGCTGACAGCGGCTCTGCTGCGCTGGATCAGAAGCTCAGTACGTTCTGGTCTCTTCCTGGTTCGTTCAGCGCGCCCCTCGCTGGTTACAGCCAGTCCTTCCAGCGTCGTCGTCGAGCCAGTTCGTGTGTCGGTAACAGCCGTAACTCCAGACACCGATGGCGTTGTAACAGCCGCACCTTCAGACACCGATGACGTTGTAACGACCATATCTCCAGACACCGATGACGTTGCGACAGCCGTATTTCCAGACACCGATGACGTTATAACAGCCGTATCTCCAGACACCGATGACGTTGTAATAGCCGTATCTCCAGACACCGATGACGTTGAAATTTGGCCAGAGCCTCCGGCGGAAAGGGTCGACGTGGGGACCCTATCCCCCACCATTGGGCAAGTAACAACAGTGGCACTTCCAGACACCGATGACGTTGAAATTTGGCCAGAGCCTCCGGCGGGAAGGGTCGACGTGGGGACCCTATCCCCCACCATTGGGCAAGTGACAACAGTGGCACCTCCAGTCACCGATGACGTTGGAATTTTGCCAGAGCCTCCGGCGGAAAGGGTCGATATGGAGGCCCGGTTCCCCGCTTTCGGGCAGGAGGTCGCAGAAACGGATTGTGCTGCCAGTGCTGCCATGTTCATCCGTTCTAAGTCCTGCAGCTTAGTGGCAATCGGAGTGAAAATAGGGGTATGAACAGGGGTCTCCAGTGCCGGAATAACCCCTACTGGCTCACAGGGCAATGTACTCAGTGGTACTGGACTCACTGGTACTTGCACCACTTCCCCCCCCCTGCCGAGGGGGTAATTCCTGCGCTGGCAACGTGCACTAAAGGTGTCACAGCAGGTGGTAGCTGAACGGCTGCTTCCGTCACTGGAACAGGATAGGACAGGGCCAAATTCGGTGCCACGGACGCCGTGGGGTACGGTGAGAGCTCAGGCACTGGCAGATTCGGCACCGGGGGAGACAGCATACCCGGAGAAGGGTACCCCATTGGTACGCCGTACGCAGCCGCTGGCAACGGAGTGGTATGTGGCCACAAGGCACGTGGTGGCAGTTGGTGCTGCTGACCGTACTGCTGTTGCTGCAGAAAAATTTGCTGTTGAAAATTCCTCTGGTGAGCTAAATCATCACGGGGCTGCGGCTGCCAAAATTGACCGGCTGGCGTTGTCATAATTGGGCTACCGTTGGAGCTGCGCTCGTCATACCCACTGTGGGGGCCGGAAAAATCGTACGAATTCCGCTGAAATTGCGGCGGCGCCGTCATAAAATTACGCTGCGGCAGTTCGTGCAAAAATCCGTACGCAGAATTCACATCCAGCTGCTGCGTTGAGCCAACGTACGAGAGTCCAGGTTGTGTGTGCGCAGCCGATTGCGGAAAGACGTGCGAAACAATTCTTGGGTCGAGCGATTCAGAGTAATTCGCCGCCGAAAGAAACTGCGATTGCTCCGTGGAAGCCGCTACAGCCGTGTGCGGCGGAATTCCATGCTGAAAGTCCATGATTGCGCTGTGAGTGAACGCACGTAAACGGCAGTGAACTCACACAGTACGGGCGATAAATTTTTGCCGATTGACGCCGATTTCGGTTGAACAAAAGGCAGATCCCGCGGAAAGGTACCTGCAAAGACGAATTACATCACACTTGAACGTGTGGTATATGCATTCAGGAACAGTATATGATATATTTTCCGTCGAAATTCGCAGCCCTGACGAAAGGCGGACGCAAATAAGCGTGTTTTACGTCGTCGTCTTCAGAATTCTCGTGGGAACCCGCGGAAAGGCCTCGCGGAGAAGTCGTGTGCCGATAATTGTACACCCGAAGTTCAGTCGGCACTAACAGGTCGCGTCTAACGCAACCACGCTGATACCAGTTGTTCGGGGGTGCTCTCTAAGAGCTTCTAAGTCTACTTAACAATACAGGGAACCTAGTTCAAGCCTGCAAGAGATATGTATGGCTGTAAGCATGATACATATATGTGAATCGGATCTTTCTTAAATGTCGGAGTTACAACAGCCAGGTGTGGCTGTTCACAGTAACAAATTCAAAACTGTTTCATTCAGCCTGCTCGGCTGCTTTATGCCATGGTTTCCGATCTCGAACTTTCGAACATAACTCGATGTCGACTCCTGTCAGGTCCCATCATACTTCATGAGAACTCGATCTGTCACATCATAGAATCTGCCGACTAGCCCAGTTATATCATCACTATATTCCGAGCCACTCCATATCACTCTGAATAATTATAACTGTGCTGACTTGGCAATATTGGAGGCCATACCAGCTTTCCCTCCAATTTCTCTGACTGCTGGTTTTCCCACCAAAACTCACTTTCGGGTCAGGTATTTCTGTCAGTCATTTCTGTCAGACCCCCTTGTCATCTGGTCACATAAATGCCTGTCACTGATGACTGTCATCGTACCCGTCACCCGTAGCTCTGATGCGCCATCATACTGTCTCGTGACTTACCCTAGCACATGTAAAATGACCAAGAATTAGGACAGCGAAACGAGAATTGGGACATGTTTTCGAGAACGGGACAGTGACACTGCGAGTATGCGAGAGGTGAATCTGTCAAAAACCCAAACCAAATCTGTTGCGTCTACGTGGCATGTAACCTGAACAAAAGTCTTTGGATGGGCCAGAATTATGTGCGTGGGACTTTCGAGGACTACTAACGCGCTCGTCATTTCCCACAATTTCGACGGAATATTGTCATTAAAAATGATAGATAATAATGATAGTCACTGTCACCGTGTGTCACGATTTCCGAATGACAATTCTGTGTGCGATCATTGGTCGAAAGTGACACATGACCCGAAGAGTATGGCCCTACATTCTGGGAAAATCAGAAGACGTCTAGAAGACGTCTTCTGAACGTCTTATAGACGTCTTCGTAGACATGATGTCTTCTGGTTTCCAGAAGACGTCTTCTGAGTGGAACGTCTTCTGGAAACCAGAAGACACTCTTCGGGGAAGACGTACCGAAGATGTTCAGAATGCCTTCTGGGTTCCGGAAGACATCTTCCCGGAAGACGTACAAAGGACAGTCTTCCCGGAAGATACACGGAAAATGTATTGAATGTCTTCGTCACCAGAATACATTCTAACATGTGTTATCGACACGTATGTGATGATTAGGCAATTTGGCCACATAGTTACTTGATACCACACGTACACGCATC
Source organism: Cymbomonas tetramitiformis (assembly GCA_001247695.2). Lineage (NCBI taxonomy): Eukaryota > Viridiplantae > Chlorophyta > Pyramimonadophyceae > Pyramimonadales > Pyramimonadaceae > Cymbomonas > Cymbomonas tetramitiformis. The sequence continues at coordinate 82,016 of LGRX02035926.1, read as the reverse complement.
GCGTAATCACAGAAGACATGCAGAAGGAACTACACGGCAGACGTACGGAAGACATTCCAGGTATCTTCCTAACGTTTACTTACCATTCTATCTCCTATACAAAGGACACTTGGCCAAGGTAGTGCGGAGGACATCCTGCAGACAAACACTCAGAAGACGTTCAGAAGGCGCGCGGAAGACACGCAGAAGACATCTCCCCGACATCTTACCGACGTCTTCTTAGAGTGCCCGCTTTGACCACAGGGGTGGGGGCGACATCACATTGAAATACCCCCTCCCCCAAACTCTGTTTTCAGGTCCTGGGGGTTGGACCCCCCCCACCCCCCTAGACCTCGATATTTTGCCATGGGTGGTCGGATCCTATCCCCCGGCAGAGCCAACACGCGCGGCGGGTCCCAACAGCACGCGGGGCGGGGGCCAACACGCGCGGCGGGCGGGGCCAACACGCGCGGGTCCCAACACGCGCGGCGGGTCCCAACACGCGCGGCGGATCCCAACACGCGCGGCGGGCGGGGCCAACACGCGCGGCGGGTCCCAGCACGCGCGGCGGGCGGGGGCCAACCCGCGCGGCGGGTCCCACCCCGCGCGGCGGGGCCAACACGCGCGGCGGGTCCCAACACACGCGGCGGGTCCCAACAGCACGCGCGGCGGGTCCCAACAGCACGCGCGGCGGGTCCCAACAGCACGCGCGGCGGGTCCCAATACGCGCGGCGGGCGGGGGCCAACACGCGCGGCGGACGGGGCCAACACGCGCGGCGGGTCCCAACACGCGCGGTGGGGCCCAACACGCGCGGCGGGTCCCAACACGCGCGGCGGGGGCCAACACGCGCGGTGGGTCCCAACGCGTAAGCATCCGCGGAATAAGCTTGATCGGAATGTACCCGGAAGATAAGCAGAAGACGCTCAGAACGTCTTCGGAACGACTTCCGATGTAGCGTGCATGCATACATCTTTCATGGAGATATGGGCATGCCGTGCCAGCCGGTTCGCACCTGCGTGTTGGCATCTCCGGGGGAGGGTCCTCGGGCTCATGGACTTCGGTATAGGTCATGTCCACAACTTCATCAATCGGGGCCGGAGGTGAAGGTGAAAGCCTTCGCGGCTTCTTCCGCCTATCGCCATCACTCGGAAGTTCCGGAGGACGATGATATGGTTCGCCCGATGCGATTGCATCCCGTATCTTCGACACCATTCCTTGGAGGTTGACGCCAATCTATGGGAGGCTCAAGCAGCCACGTATGTTGTCGAAAGTGCACCATGCCCGGATCATCGGCCAAGTCAAATGGATCGGAGAAAATGTTCTCTCACGTATGCTCCTTAAAGCCCGGTTCATGCAAGTCGGCACGTTTGCTTGCCATCCTATCTCCTATACAAAGGACACTTGGCCAAGGTAGTGCGGAGGGCATCCTGAAGACAAACACTCAGAAGACGTTCAAAAGGCACTTAGAAGACACCCGGAAGATATCTCCCCGACATCTTACCGACGTCTTCTTAGATGTGCTTGCGGAAGATACCCTAGTAGATACCTTTTGTACATCTTCCGGACATCTTCCGGGAAGACATGTCTTCCTGAACCCAGAAGAGGTGCGGAAGACACGCGGAAGGCAGCCCCCGACATCTTACGGACGTCTTCTTTACTGTGCTTGCAGAAGATACCCCAAATACCTTCTGTACATCTTCCAGATGTCTTTGAGGAAGACATGTCTTCTGGGAATCAGAAACTTGCAGAAGACACGTCTTCCTCAAAGACATATCTGGAGGGCAACAAGATGCACAGAAGGTATCAGGGGTATCTTCCGTATGTTTTTTTTTGTTCTTTTGTATTTTTCTTTTGAAAAAACTTTTAAAAATCGTTAAAAAAAACATATAAGGTGCACAATATTGGGCATAATTGTATGGTGACGGCAGAAGTGCAAAAAAAACAAGTGGTTTGTTCGGGAGAGGGGCAAACGTACCAAGTTGCTAACTTAAAACGGCCGGCGAATTTGGTAGAAGAAACTGCTCTTGTTTTAGAGCACCATCCTTCCTAGCAACGGTCGAACAGTCGATCACGCGCGCATGTCGTGTGAGACGTGATGACTGCACAATACCGCGGATAGCAAACCCGGAAAATCTGCCAGCGCTGCGCTGCGTTGGTGATGGTGTGACGTGTGGTCGCGGTCGTGGTCAGGCGTCATCGTCAGCTAGCAACCTAGCATTAGCATCGCATCGCATCGCATCGCATCGTCAGGCCCGGCGCAGGGGAGTGAGCACCGCACCGCACCTCGACATGACCGTTCGAGTTTGAATTTTATTAAACGTTGAAGTGAAATTTGCATCTCATACACCACTTCTACACCTGCATCCAACTCAAGTCCACTGCAGCCTCGTCTTCCGCGGACTGTTGCTGGGTGAAGTGGTCCTTTTAAAATATTTCGTCTAACAGAAAAACGTTGCACAACGCAATACTTCAATAGTGATTGCGGGTGCTTTTCGTGCCTTGGTTTTTTTACGCGCACTTCGGCGTGCTTAGCGTCGAATTGAGGTGTGAACGAGACATGTGTTCTCGCTCGTCCTTTGGACGAGACGATGTTGGTTCGATTCCAACTCACACCACTAGGCCTTTTTGTTTTCCTTCGGTAATCTTGTATTTCGTCTCGTACTATTTTTGCGCTTTACTAACCTTTGGTTTTGCGTTGCGCTTTGTTTTTCAGATCGGCTGAAAATGATGACCTAGTCCAAAAGGCAAATTTTCAGCCCAACGTCAACACCACAAGTAAAGGTATTTGCTCTATAATCCCCTGGTGTCACACCTAGAAAATACTGCCTTTATGCGTTGTGTTTTCCCGCTCTACTAACCTTTGGTTTTGAGTTGCGCTTTGTTTTTCAGATCGGCTGAAAATGAGCAAATGGGAAAAGCATATTTTCAGCCCATCGCCCACAACTAGAGTAAAGGTACTTACTTTACCCTTCCTAGGAATTTGTGCATGTATTCAGTGTGTGTTTTCACTCTACTAAGTGTTGGTATTTTGGTGTGCGTTGTTTTTCAGATCGGTTAAAAACGAGCGAGTGGAAACCCCATGTTTTTGCGTGGTCCAAGACCTGTGCCATGTTTGCATGTTAGTTGAACATCGTTTCTAGGTAATTAGACTAGTTGTTTAGAACGTGAATTTGAAGTATTTCTAGACACTTAGCTAGTTAGGATAATAATATGCGTGGCCCTCCTTATGATTAGATTTTTGACTGAAAAGTAATATTGTTAACGAAATTTTAGTCTCCAAAGCATAGCCTTTCACACAAACAAATCATCTCGTGTCGTGTACTGTATCAAACTTTGCATTGAGAATATGCTTGTCAAGGATGGCGAGAAGTGTATTATGCCATCATCTTGCTTGCACTCATCCTTCTTGCAAACTTATTTCAGCCTAAAAATATTCCGCGCAAATACGTATACGAATGTTGAAATTTATTAGACATGCAGAAGGCATTCAGAAGATATCTTCTGGACGTCTTCTGCATGACTTCTGTATATCTTCCGGATTCCGGAAGATGTCTTTTTGATAACTTCTGGCAGGGATATGACCGATGACATATGTGTCATGCATGTCATGCATGTCATATCATGTCATGTCGTGTGTCATAATGACATACAGTCGTCAAGTATTGTCAGTACGGTCGACTATGATGACATGTACAGTCAGTATGTCTGTCATCCACCTAAGGTGAGTGACATCTGTCATCGAGAGGCCAGGTATATGGCATCGAGATGGCGAAGCAAGATACGTCTTTAAGAACGAACTGAATTGTTCTGTCAAGACGCATCTTCGCTTCTAGCATGCACTGAACAGCATGGGAGCATCAATGGTTATATTGTGTGGCCGATGCGTCAAGTTCACCTAGGGCTCTCGAGTTGACAACTCGATGGTGGTAACGCGTGCGACGCGTGCGACGCGTGAGAGCACTAGAGTATATGAGGAGCATTGAGCTCAAGCACGCGCTTCTGGTCTACAGATTGCTGCACTCATACACACACCAAATACTTGCACGTAACTGTTACAGTTCCATAACAGTCGTGCCACGACATTGGTATTCTTTCGCTCAGGCGAGAACGAGAACAGACTCGAGTTTAAGCAGCGAAAACGTGTTTCTGATATAGTGTATACAGGCGCAACGAAGTTCGCATATATCGCATATCAGCAATCGCATCAGCGACAGCAATTGCTAATATATCATTGCAGCAGCGGATCATAAAGCGCGCAACAAAATAGCGAACATCAGGCGCTTGATTGCATCTAAACAGCATATCAGCGACCGACAGCGACGACGAGGTGTGCTCGCACACACATCGCACACATGTCCTGTGATAAACTGTACAGATGCGCAATGCGCGAATCATTGTACGATATGCAGGAACAAGGCACGCGTGTAAAATATGAGCATCAGCGATACTCGTCATTCGCAACGAGAATAGAGAAGCGCGAGAAACACAGTGCAGGCGCACGCATGAATGATGCAGTATAGCGCATGTGCGCATGCGTGAAAGCAGTGCGCAGTCGCATTGTGCGGCTGTTATAAAGAATGATACTGCATATCGGCATCAAGATTGTCATACACACATAAAATTGCGCATGCGAATCATTAAATCTTGTCATTCGTAACGAGAAATTCTGCGCGCGAGCTGCAGTATATTTGTCAGGGATATGACCGATGACATATGTGTCATACATATCATACATGTCATACCTGTCATGTCATGTCATGGCATGTCATGTGTCATAATGACATACAGTCGTCAAGTATTGTCAGTACGGTCGACTATGACATGCACAGTCAGTATGTCTGTCATCCACCTAAGGTGAGTGACATTTGTCATCGAGAGGCCAAGTATATGGCATCGAGATGGCGAAGCAAGATAAGTCTTTAACTCCTATACTGGCTTTTACTCCGTTTTCGCAGTAAGATTAATGTCGATTTACCCCCCAATAACCGCCGGTTTTGACCCCTTAGACACCCCTACGCAGGGCATTCGATAGCTTAAATTGTGCCTAACGATGTCAGGAATAATTTGGTTCCCACCACATGCACATTTGTCTGGATATACACATTTCAAAAGTTGAAACCTACGCATACATGTTGTGGAAGTATTTAATGTCATGCCAGCATAGGAGTTAAGAACGAACTGAACTGTTCTGTCAAGACGCATCTTCGCTTCTAGCATGCACTGAACAGCATGCGAGCATCAATGGCTATATCGTCTAGCCGATGCGTCAAGTTCACCTAGTGCTCTCGGGTTCATAACCCGATGGTGGTAACGCGTGCGACGCGTGAGAGCACTAGAGTATATGAGGAGCATTGAGCTGAAGCACGCACTTCTGGTCCCCAGACGGCTGCATTCATACACCCACCAAATATTTGCAACTTGCACGCAACTGTTACAGTTCCATAACAGTCGTGCCGTGACATTGGTATTCTATTCGCTCAGGCGGGAACGAGAACAGACTCGAGTGTAAGCAGCGAAAGCGTGTTGTGTATATTGTGTATATTGCGGATATTGTGTATACAGAGATAGTGTATACAGGCGTAACGAAGTTCGCATATATCGCATATCAGCAATCGCAACAGCGACCATTTGATATATACAGCTGCGGAGAATAATCACGCGGCATAATAATTCGAATATCTACACAGCATATCAGCGACCGACAGCGACGACGAGGTGTGCTCGCACACACATCTTGCACATATCCTGTGATAAACCGTACAGATGCGCAGTGCGCGCATAATTGTACGACATGCAGGAACAAGGCGCGCGTGTAAAATAAGAGCATCAGCAATACTCGTCATTCGCAACGAGAGTGGGCGCTAGAAACACAGTGCAGGCGCATGATTGAATGATGCAGTATAGCGCTTGTGCGCATGCGTGATAGCAGTGCGCAGTCTCATTGTGTGGCTGTGATACAGAATTATACTGCACATCAGCATTATGATCGTCATGCACACATAAAATGGCGCTTTCATCTTGTCAATCGTAACGAGAAATTCGGCGCGCGAGCTACAGTATATTCGTATACATGAATGCAGCATACAGTCGTATACAGTAATACCGCATATTTAAGGAAACAGGAATTTGGAGCCAGCCTAGCTTTTCCCGTATTTTTCTGACCCCCCCCCTGCCAGCGTCAGCCTCTTACCGAAATGACTAACGAAAAGGAAACGCGATTCGAGCGTCAGCCAGCCTCTTCTCTTAAATCCATTTCTTCTTAGGGATTGGAAAGCGCAGTCAGCCAGCGCATTCTCTTAAATTCAGCATGGATCCGAGCAGTCGCCAGGAACTGCGAGAATTACATGCTGACTTGCAAAGTGGGATTATTAGTCAGGAAGACTACGACGACTTGAAGTCTATAGTCTTAACGCGTATCAAGGCCAAAGCGCCAATCAATGAGTGTCCCAGCTATAATTCCCTTAGATTCAGCTACAATTTCCTTAATAATAATGGAATTTCCGGATGTTCAGCTAGCCTTCGTTTCCTTAATATGACATTAAATTTCCGTTAACGAAATGACTCAGCAGCCTTCAGTTCCTTATTTGGGTTCATTTTCTTAATATTTTTTCCAGCCCAGCTTTTTCCGCATTTTCCGCCCCCGAAAAAGTGGCTGTTTCCTTAACCCAGCATTTCCTTAAATGTGAGGTATTACTGTAGTACGACTGTGATAATAACAGATGCTGAACATCGCAGTTACATCGCGCAGCATCGCACTTACATCAAGAATGTATATACAGTACTCATAGTGTGATTTTACAGATGATTATCAACAAATAACATCATCGGATTACAGCGCACAATTATGTATTTCAAATGGCGCGTGATTTACTGTACGATCATAACTGTATTGGGTACTTTCGTGTACAGTATTGGGTGCTTTCGCGGTCGGCATGCGCACACTAAATGACGCATTATGCCAGTGTATACATGATTGCACATCGTTGTATTAGAAAGTGATAGCCATATAATGCATGTACATATCCAGCCTGATCACGATAACGGCTTGGCATGCATATATCCAGCCTGATCACGATAGCGGCTTGGCATTATGGCTATACATGCATACGACTTACTGCGACATATTGCAACTTACATGTATAACATGCTAGAGCTTGCGAGTCCAGTGTTATTATAAATATATTGAACATCCTAACATGCAGAAGATGCCAATCTTGATTGTTAGACAGGAATTAGCTCAGCTGTCCTATATCACAGGATTTAGGTATGGGCAGCTGTTCTCCTGTTAATCATAGACTGGACACACATCGGAGCTGTTTGTGAAAATCAACCATAATACTCATCATCCATAATGATGAGATACAAGATTACAATATACTGAAATATTTGATATATATCATTCATGTTACATGCTGTCCATTGGTATACAGACTATACATGAATGATTAAGTTAACTTAACTTGACTTATCTCAATTTATTTAAGATGAGTGTACTCAATCAGCAAGTACACACACACACACACATACACACACACAGAGCAAAGCATATGTATGTGGATATGTGTGAACCAACAGTGAGTGTAACATACACACACACAGTAAGTATACATGAATATACTCACCACAGTACGTATCTCAATACTCACCACAGTACTTATCTCAGTACTCATCACAGTACTTATCTCAGTACTCGCCACAGTACTTATCTCAGTACTCACCACAGTACTTATCTCAGTACTTACCACAGCACTTATCTCAGTACTTATTTCAGATATATATTTACATTACACTCAATCAGTAAATGTAAATGATCAATGTAAGTATGCAGATAATATATATATCACATGTCTAATGCATACATACCAGCCACAAACACATGTGCGTGTGGACTGTCAGTGATGGCGATACATAAGGGACAGGATCAACCAACCTGCTGCAGGGCTGGATGGAGATATCTCCAGACCCGAAGGCAGTATGCAGTGCTCAAATAACAGTTGGTCACTGTTGAGCACTGTCCATGCATTCCCATCGCTGGAGCAACTACATCCTCTACAAAAGCATGTGTAGATAAGGCTATATTTTTGGTCATGGGTTTCAATCAGTAAAACCCCTGAGAATTGATCATATACACATCTTCACAGAAACACCATGAAACAGATCATTTTCGATTTCATGTGTGATGATAAGTTACCTTAAAGAGTTGTGAAAGATATAATACTGTGATAGGCAGTATATACATACTGAGGCTTATATATCTGAAATATGTAAGCACAAAGTGGCAAAAATGGGTGAAATATTCTCACGTTTAGTTTAAAAATGAATTTTTGGGTCCAATTTTTTCACGGATTCCAATTTTATACCTATTAAGGTACCAAAAAATCATTATGCCACACTTCACATTTCAGGTAACTACCTAAATATCTTACATGTAACATCTAGGGGTGTAACGCACACTTAAGATATTACATAACAAACAGTGACATGCTGAGCACAATCTTGCTTCTTTCTTTCAGAAAAAATGCATATATGCTCACTTATACCATTTTAAGGGGTTACTGATATCATGTAATACCCTAATGTCACTGAAGGCGATTAGGGTCACTGTAACCCATACTGCCTAAAATACCATAGAATATTAGTGAAACACACTATAATTTGGTATTATAGTTATGCTGGAATCAGCACAGCCATGACTAACACTCCAGGGCTACAACCCAAGAACTGTAGGGCAACATCCCAAGAAATGTAGGGCAACATCCCCAGGACTGTAAGGCTGCTTCCCATAGGGTTGCATACTGCCTGATGGAGTATATAAGGCACTTGACAACTGCCTGGTGATTATCACACTTCCTTGACGGGGGAAGGTGGGATCATCATTATAAAATATACATACATACTCCACTACATTATATAATGCAAATAATGTACAGATATAATACATGTACAATTACATATATATATAGGGATAAGTCTAGATTGGGTGTAGACATTTCATTATAATCCAGGGTGGGTGTAGGCACTTCATTTTAATCTAGATTGGGTGTAGGCACTTCATTTTAATCTAGATTGGGTGTAGGCACTTCATCTTAATCTAGATTGGGTGTAGGCACTTCATTTTGGCCTAGATTGGGTGTAGACACTTCATTTTAATGTGCCATTGGGTGTAGACATAGGTATAGGGGGACGGGTCGTAATTTGTGTTGTCATTTGTTGCTTAAAAAATCATCATCTCGCAAATTCAACCGGTAGATATCAACATCCGACCACAATGAACATATCTAACGGTTGAATTTGCAAAATAATGTTTTTTGTATGCGATGACTAGCGAAAAACTGTTCGGAATCGGTGTTTGTTGTTATTTGTTGCAAAACAAAACGTCATTTCGCAAATTCAACCGGTAGATATCAACATCTAACCACAATGGACATATCTAAAGGTTGAATTTGTAAAATCGTGTTCTTGTATGCGATGACTAGCGAAAAACCGTTCGTGATCGATGATTTTTGTTGTTTGATGCTTAAAAACACATTATTTCGCAAATCCAACCGGTGGATATGTTCATTGTGGTCGGATGATGATATTTAACGGTCGAATTTACATAATAATGTTCACATGCAATATTATCAATGTAAAATGTAATGCCCTCCAGACATCAAGGTATGTTAAAATGAAATGTCAACACCCAATCTAGATTAAAATGAAATGTCTACACCCAATCTAGATTAAAATGAAGTGCCTACACCCAATCTGGATTAAAATGAAATGCCTACACCCAATCTGGATTATAATGAAATGTCTACACCCAATCTAGATTAAAATGAAGTGCCTACACCCAATCTGTATTATAATGAAATGTCTACACCCAATCTAGACTTATCCCATATATATATATATATATATATCACACACACACACACATTCCGTAGTTGAAGGTTTTTGTTGGTGTTGGTGTGTTATAGATGTCTGTACCAGCAATTGATCCAAATCCAGCACATTGGTTTTTCGATATCCTGGGTACCTATGATTCATACAGCAGATTCAAGGTTCCACGATGGTTAACTGGTTATTCAGAAACACAGACTCGATATGATGGTGCAGGGTACTTTGATAACCTCAGTCGATTGAAGCCCGACATGAGTAGATACAGAGATCCTGACACAGAACCAGATGCTCCAGAGAATCCATACTCAGAGGATTTTGCACCGCCCATATTTACAGATCCAGATGATAATCAGGTACTCCCAGCATCCACAGTTCCAGCAGTACCTACTCCTAAGGTGAAAATGAATACACCAGAGGAAAATAAGGTCGGACAAGATGCAGAAGTCTGGATGGAGACGGTGGATATATATTTTGAGTTCACCTACCCAGGAGCAACAGATAAGGACCTGATTACCGTTTTCCTCACATTTCTTCAGAACAATGACAGACACTTCTTTCATGTTGTGGCACAATCACCAACAGCCACATATGCAGAAGTCAGGACCACGTTCCTTCGACAGTTTGGAAACCCACATAAGCAGTCAGTAGCCAAAAGACATTTGATGGCACTGCAGCAGGGTAATCAGACATTTTCAGACTATCTGCGGACATTCACATCACTGGCATCACTGGTATCAGTCAATCTGGAGGATGTCCTGATAAAGGATCGATTTGTCACAAACATGGACTCAGATCTCAGACAGCAATTCCACCTCAGATTTCTCACAGAAACTGAGAGGGTTTTTTCGTGGTCACAAACCACACAGGTACTGCTCAACTTGAACTTTGTAGTTCATTCGAAGCAGTCAGAGACCCTGCACTATAGGGGCCAAAAGGAGCAGTCAGGTGGTCCATCCAAGAAGGATAAGGATTCCAAAGGCCGTGGCAACAAGCCATACGACCGCGGCAATCAGAAGCAGTCCAATCAGAATTCCCAGAAAAGGCAAAGGATCAGGCAAAGGCAAAGGAAAAGGATCAGCATCTTCTTCTTCTTCTTCCCAGTCCTGTGACCGATGTGGTCGTACAAATCACAGCAAGAAGGATTGCTTCGCAGTGAAGACAGAGGATGGAAAACCCATAAAAGGCAATCCTCCAGCTCAGAGTCCTTATTATATTCGAGGACAGAAAGGAGGACAGCAGCAACAGAATAATCAGGGTGGCAAAAGTGAGTCTAACAAGCTCCTAAAAACAGTCAAGACCTTGGTTAAGGAGCTTCAGAATCAGCAGAGCATCAATGCAGCAATTGCGAGCACAACCAGCTCCAGCTTCAGCTTCAGCTCCAGCATCAGCTCCAGCTCCTCAGGGAAACTCCCCGGGTACTGCACAGGTACCAGTGATGAGAGCACCCCGGGGATAGATCAGCCTGAACATGCCACTGAAGCAAGTGGCCGGGTTGAGAATATCTCAGAAGAAGTCCTTTCCAGTCTGACATTGCAGTTCCAGCAGACGGACACTCCCTCGGATCACATCGCAGAGATGCAGTCACAGACAGCACAGCTGAAATCACAGAAGAAGCTGTTGTTGTATAAGGGGAAAGTATATGGACAGAGTACTCATATTTTGGTAGATCCTGGGGCAACATCATCATTTATCGACAGACAATTTGCTTCTCAGCTTGGTATAGCACCATCAGATTCATCATCATTCTCAGTGGGGTTGGCTGGAGGAAGCCAATTACCTTGTACATCCTATCTTCCCATGAATGCTACATTTACGCTGGGTAAGTATAAGGATTCAGTGGACCTATATGTTATTGATATGACACCCTTCACAGTCATCCTGGGACAGGATTGGTTGGAGAGGAGGAATCCACACGTAGACTTTCAGTCCAAGAACATGACGATCACCAGGACACACCCTTCAGGTTCCAGTGTTCGCACAGTTCTATCCAGAGTTGAAGAGACTCAGAAATCAGATGGCCTTCCTGAAATGTAACTCGTCAGTGCCACCACAATGAGGAAGCACCTGCGTCGTATACGATCCAGTGGTTCGGCTGAAGAAGCCGTAGCTTATCTCTTTTTTCTCACAGAGGTTGATGGTGAAGTGGTCATGACAACAACTGACACAGACACTACCATGGAAGACCCAGAGGTCACAGCAGAACGTGATCGCACCAGAGAGGACTTTTCAGATATATTCCAGGAGGATCTTCCAGCTGGCCACAGGCCAGAGCGGTTTGACGGTGGATATCATCGCATCAACATTGAACCTGGGCATAAGCCACCATCACAGCCAGTACGAACTATTCCAGTGCCTATGATGGAGGGGCTCAAACGGCAAATCATCAAATATGTCGAGTTGGGTATCCTTCGTCCATCATCATCACCATATGGGTGCCCAATTATTTTCGCTCCTAAGCCAGGGGGTACGTGGAGGATGTGCTGTGTGTGATTATCGTGCCCTTTGTTAATAATAACATCACCATAAAGGACACATATCCATTGCCACCCCATGACACCCTTCTAGAACAGCTTAAGGGGGCACGCTGGTTCAGCAGATTCGACTTCAACCAGTTTTTACATCAGATCCATATTCATCCAGACGACATCCATAAGACAGCTATTCGAACTAGATACGGTTCATACGAGTGGACAGTGATGCCCTTTGGGTTAACTAACGCTCCTGCGACCGCTCTGCGTGTTGGAAACCGAACATTCTTCGACTTCGTTGATCAGTTCTTAGTCATCTTTATGGACGATACTATTGTGTACAGTCCAGATTTTGACACACACGTGAAGCACGTTCGCCAGTTCCTACAGCGCTGCAGAGAGCATCAGTTCTTCATCAGACCTTCGAAGGTTGAGTTGTTCGTCAGAAGTATTGACTTTATCGGACACCACATTTCAGAGGCAAGTCTATCCATCATCGAAGACAGAGTCCGTGCAGTCATGGCTATTTAGCCTCCAGTATCCTATGGTCCAACCGTTGGCAAACAGCTTCTACGCCGCATGGCTAAAGATGGCAAGTCTAGCCTTCGGTCATTCTTGGGCATGGTCGGCCAGTTCAGGAGATTTATTCCGAAATTCTCCAAGATTGCCGAGCCACTCAGTCGCCTTCTGAAAGACAATGCAGATTTTGTCTGGGGAACTGAGCAGCAGCAGGCATTCGACAACCTCAAAAGTGCCATCTGCAATGCTCCAGTACTGCAGCTTCCAGATCAGAAACTGCCGTCCATTATGGAGGTCGATGGATCAGGCACGCACGTTGGCCAAGTCATCCTACAGGATCAAGGCAAAGGTATGAGGCCATGTGGCTACCACAGCGTAACACTTTCTGACACACAGCGACGCTGGCATATTCCTGAGATTGGGCTATTTGCCATCGTGGAGGGCTTCCGGTTCTTTCGCCACATCTTGCTGGGAACTCCAGAGACTATCGTCCGTTCAGCAGAGGGGGGGGCAAGCAATGGGTCGGGTGGGATGCAACACAGTGTTCGGAGGGGCTGTGTTGGGCTTGCCAATGGTGGTTGGGAAATGAGGGGCCTTCGGGCCAGTGCACTGGGGTTATCTCAGAATCTGTTTCAGTGTTTCACGTATCTATTTTTTGGCAGTATTACGTGCTCGTGGGAACTTTGGAGGCACTTTTACGTAAGACAGTGTGGACTGAAATTTTCGACTTGTATTACGTGCTCGTGGGAACTTTTGAGACACTTTTTACGTGAGACAATGTGTGGGCTGAATTTTGATTTGTATTACGTGCTCGTGGGAACTTTTCAGAACTTTTTACGTGAGACAGTGAGCCCATTTTGACAGTTTTTATACCCCTCAGTTGCTTACTGCCTATTGCTATGGTACTAGAGTATTATAATTATGACGGCCCGTGGCTCGAGACAGTGTATTATTACTCTAGGGAAACTGGGGTATATGCTAGCTGTGCGACAGTTGGTCCCCCGTACCATAAGACATGGACAGTTGACTTTTTTATTAGTTTCTGCAAGCCTACTGACGAGGACCCTGGCGAGGTGCGAAAAGCTTCTAGGCAGCCAAGCAAAAAACTCCGGTATATATATCGTTATATGTTTCAGCAGTATTTGTTATAAGAAAAGATTATCAGTGTTGAAAAAAGTGTAACTCATCTGTCATCACTCTTTGCACGAGTTCTCGAGCCGGCACTCGGTCGTATTATCTTCTACACATACTACTGTGCATATCTTGAGCACATACCGTAAGTAAAAGCGAAAGTCTTAAATTAAGAACTTTTATCTTCGGCGGTTTTGGGACGTATTCCGTACTATCCCCACGACGCTGTATATCGATCGAGCGGCTATTTTCATAGGTACCTGATCAAAAACCTTTTGGGATTTATTTTGGTTTATTCTACTCTACTTTATTTCATTCATTCATATCTTTACAATTATGGCACAACAACCGAATCCTACTACTCCATTGGCGGCAGGGCTTGGCACCCCTGTGCATACAACTGCCCCTCAACAGAATCCTGCCACCCCAATGGCGGCGGCGGCAACTGGTGTTCCTCAGCACGCAACGGGACAGTATGCTTCTGCTTCTTTTGCTGCCTACAATGCGTACAGCACCCCAGTCCAATCAGCTCCTACAGCCGGCGGGTTACAGTACACACTTCCAATCTCACAACCAGCGATGCCGCAGCAGAATGCGGCGGGGTTCCAGAGCAACAATGGACCTCCAATTAATCCTCTCACAGGACAACCATATGTGTCTCGCTACAAGCGGGACTTTGAGGAAGAGAAACAACGCACCGTGGCACTGGAGACACGGCTCCAGGAGATGCAGACCTCGATGGGAGAGATGCACAACAACCTGATTCAGGCGCAGGCTGAAACGGCAGAAGCGTTGAGAGAGGCGACCTTCGAAAAACGTGTTGCTGAAGCGAGATTTAATGTGACGAAGACGGACAACGACCTGCGCAAGATGGGCGGTGCGTTAGCTGGAGCGGCTGCGACGGCCGGAAATGAGCGTGGTGGAAAGTCAGTTCACTTTGAAACTATTGTGGACTCGTCCGATGACGGTGAAAAGAAAAAGAAGAAACGCAGCAGGAAGGGGCGCGACAAGAAACGTAAAAAAAGCCGGCGTGACGATTCTACCAGCGACAGTTCAACGAGCACCAGCGGTGGCTCCAGCGATGGGAGCAAACAAAGAAGGGAGAAGCAGCGGCGCAAGAGGACAAAGGGAGCGGATTTGGTGCATACCGCTCGATCCCTCAGTGGCAGTGCTGGGGGACAAGCTGGACCAGTGAAGGGCCTTGGAAGCTCTGGTACCAGCCCTGACCCGAAAGGAACGGCGTTCCGCGCGATGATGGCAGCGCGGGACGAAGCGTACGCTTAAGCTCTCCAGCAAGGAGCTGCCGTTGCTGATGCTCAGGCAATGGCAATGGTTGCAGCTTTTGGTGCTACTGGACCACCAGGTGTCCGACTGGCAGGCGTTGATCTTCCCGCCCGAGTTCCACCCTCTGCGAATGACCCCACCCCAGTCCCCCCAGTCCATAATCCCACCCCACCACCACCACCTGGAGCAGGAGAACGTCGCGGCAGAATTATTCCTATTGACGCGAAAGAAATGTCTGCTTCTCTGCTACCTACAGAACGAAGACCCTGTGGGAACCCCTCAGGATGCAGCTGGTGCGCTTCGGTGTGGTGGAACCAGAAGTGGCCTATCAAATGACAAAAGTTGAGACTCTGAGTGCTGCGGCGGATGCGCACAACGCAGGGCACCTCAACCTTCGCAAGCTCTAGCAGAGTGGCTCCTGGCGACAACGTCTTAACAGGGTGAAAAATCTCCTTTACCTTGTTATGGAAGTACTTGAAGATGTTGTCGCGAGCTGCGAGGGAGATGGGGGGCAGGTGGAACTAATGGTTAAGTTTTCTATGTTTGGATCACTCATATTTCTGGAATGGGTGGGGATGCAGCCACGTTGGTGGCTGAAGAGGTTTATTCCGTGGTGGGGGGCACTGGATGCAACGGAACTGAAGAGGTGGTTTGCAGGCGATGTGCAGTATGGGACTTATGTCCTCGCTTCTGTTAAATCACGGCGGACTTATGTGGGTAAATTCTGGAGTGGCCCGCGGGAAAGAATGACAGCACATATCAAGACCGCGCTGGACCCTACGAGACGTGGGGGGCGCAAGCTGTATGGGGCACTGCGTTCAAGGGGCATTTTTTCATACTTCATGCTTCCGCTGCGGACCTACAGTGGGAAGAGCGACTGTGCCGCTGACGAAAAACGTATCATCAGGCGGACGCAGAAACCCAGCGACACTCTGAACACTGTGGGTATTTGGCGACGCGAGGTATCGTGTGGGAGGGAACGCTATCGAACTGCTCAGCGGCGGGAGAAGCGAGCGACACGCGTGCGGGGAGGACGGCGCGACATGTGGCACAGAGGGGGGAGGGGGTGGGACAGACACCCTGTCACATACGGAAGTGTATCGACCCAGGGGTACAACGGTGGCTCCCTTGACCATGCGCTGAAACGACTGTCGAAAGGTGCTCAACGCTGTGAGGGCGTGTGGAACCTAAACTGGTGTGCAGGAAGCTGGAACTATTCTGACTGGACTCAGTTAAAACTGAAGTATGGCAGGTCAAAGACAGAAGTGGAGGTTGACGTGGGCAGCAGTGCGAGGAGTTTGCGTGGCACGCTGTCAGAGATGCTGCCACTGCTTCAGAGGTCCAATGCCAGACTGAGGTTGCTGTCGATTGAGGTGTCAGAGTCTGACCCTTGGGCTAGCCGGATGGCAAAGCAACTGGTGAGGAGACCACGGTGGGCATGGAAGCGCGTTCCTCGGTACACTCTTGACAGGATTGTCAGACTGTGGCAGGCTGCGGGAACAGTAGTTATCCAGAGCAAATTAGCACGTATTCGAACGTCACTGGCAGCAATTGCGCGGAAGGCACATAACTTTTTTTTCAGAGTATCGTATGTCTGTAAGACTCAGTACCCAGAGAATCTCAGCACGGCCGCGCTCAAAGATTTCCTCCTGCAGTGTGTTGATGCGCGGTACCCTGAGGGGGCTACAATATCGTTTGTTCGACGACGCACCAGGGTGGTAAGAACGGCCAAGCAAAAAATCTTAAACTTGTTCTGCAACCTGAGCTCTGTTTCTTTATGTATTGACAATGCTAAGTGCTCGTGCAGCAGAGCAGATCCCGTACTGCCTCGTAGATGTGGACACGTGTGCTTCCGGACGACCGAACTCTCTGGCAAATTCTTACCGCTGAACCGCTCCCTCAAGGACACTCCGAGGCACTCTGACCACACGCCCGATTCTTTACTGGAGAGTACTACTGATTTTCTACGACAGCTGGACCACTTTGAGTCCGTTTCTTTGGCTTCGCTTCGAAAACTGTTACCCTGGAAATGCACGGTTGACGGCGAGAACTTTATTCTTATTGAGAACGTTTCAGATGCGGTGTTCTTTGTGGCTATCTGTGGCGGCGCTGGGTTAGTCGTGCAGATCACGTGGCAACGATTTGTCGAACTCCTCAAGCGCCTGGATGCTTACGCCACTGCTCGTGGTCAACAGAAAGTCAGCGTTTATGTGCACCTTCTCGCAGCCGTACGACGTTTACTGGCCTGGTCGAGACTGGTAACACAAGACTACTGGATCACGCCCTACACGAAACAGGATGCTCTGAAGTTCTGTTTCACACTGTCTGATGAGCTCTTTGCCTCACCCCTTGATTTCAACTTACAGAGTGCCGTGTTTTGCACACCATACCCTGAGGACACGATCTTTGGTGCTATTGACAATTCTTATCGAATTTTGTGGCAACTGTGCGCTCTTGGCAACCCTATTTACACTGTTTTTCATATCCGTAAATGTATCTCACACGCTCTTTTTTCTGCGAAGTCCACAAGAAAGCCTGTTCGTATGAGTTCCACCCTCTTTCACAAAGTGACTCTTGTGCCTTTGACGGTATTGATCAATGGCGTAGAGCTGCCACTGCTTCTTCTTCTTAGTGCTCGAGCTCTGTCGCTTCGCACCGATGCCTTGCGCACCCTTCTGCCCTTGCGAGCACATTGTCTGCAACTTCTCTTCCCAGTCACGGTGACTCATAGCCTTTGCCACCTGCTGAGTGTATGCACTTGAATTTCCAACCCACTTCGCCAGCAAAGCTTGTCTCTGCTGAAGGTCCGACCTCGCATGGTCTGCCCAGTTGTTATCTACAGCGATAGGCTGCCCTGGAGAATTCTCCGCCACCAGGGACTCCTCGCTGTGGGGAAGTCCCTTCTTGCTCGCCTCTGCAACCGCCATCAATAGCTCCGTAGCCCTGCGGTCCATATCCAAGCCCAAAATGCTTGCCAGCTCTTCGTCATTCAGGCCATCAGCCATGCGTAACTCGTTCGCGCTGTAGCCCATGTCTCGCGATTTCTCATCGAGGTTCACCTCTCGGGATTCCTCCTCAGAGTCCGTACCAACGCTGCGCACAACGGTGCCCATTCTCGATGCTCGAAACGCCCTGGACCCTTGCGTCGCCATGATGGTAGGAAGAGCCTTCAATCAATGGTTCCCCCACCACGTTCACCACATAGTGAGGTGCGCGATCTGTCCTTACCACAGGCCTGGGCTGCCAGCCCTTGCATAAGATCGATGATACGACCCGTCCTTCTGGCCGTGCCACCTTGCCCATCACAGAGCGAAATTGGTAGTCCTGGAACAGGTTACTCCAATATGCCCTCAATCGGTGAGCATACGTCCCGTGCTGCGTCAAAGGACACTGGTCGGCCAATCACACTGGCAATGTAAGGGAACACCTCGTCCCTGATCTTGGTTCCCGGCCTGTGCGCCAACGGAGAAACGTTCTCCAGGATGTAACCTGAAGGCCGCTGCCGCTGCAACTGCTGTAGCGTGGACAAAAGCCGAACCACGTCATAAAATAATTTGCTATGTCTGCCATCCAGGTCGGTGAGCGTACCAGTTGGAGAGAGATCCTGACAGGGGAATCCACATACCATGACCCACTGCTGCCCTCGAAGAGCTCCTGCTCGAATGAAATCAGCGCTCGTGGTATCGTGTAGATCATGATGTAGAGCCCCCAATTCCACTGCATCGGTGGCTACTATCCAAATTCATGGTCCTCCCACAAGGACCAACGCGCGATGACTATTATGAGTGTCACATGGATCGTTGAGGCGTATACGTGCTTTTGGCATCATATTTATGAGTCAATTGAATAATTTCCCCTACAGGATCGTCCACGCGTGTGCTAGAGGGGCGTGCTTAAAGGGTGCGCTTTTGATATGTTTTTTATCGAAATCGTCGAAAAAAAGATGGTCCTCCCACAAGGACCATAGTCTTTAAGCGTCCTAGCGGTTGCATGGTGCGCGGTGTTGGCCGCTCATGGTCGCACACCTTGAGTTTATGACCAACTATGAAAACTTAGTTGGATAGTCCACACTCTAGTCGCCATCTGAGCTCTCGTTTACCGTGGCGGTTGATCACTCCCGAGTGAAATAAGGATTTTGTGATTTTTGCACTTATAATTTTCACTTCGCGTCAAGCTAACGAGTGCACATCGCTCACATACTTGCCCATATGGCTTATGTTAAGCTTTCAAAAAATCATTTTATGGATATACTTCAAAAGTTTAAGCACCATACGCTCCTACCACACTGCTGTGGATGCACTCTAGCGGGCATCGTGGATAATGGGTCATGTTTGCACCGATTATCCCATTCCGGCTAAAAAAATCGACTAAAAAGGTGTACGGTTGTTAATACGCATTAGAGATGGCCAATATATGCACTCCAACATGACGTATGACCCAAATATGATGGGGACATGTGTATAAGATCGATGTGATCGCATGGACGCAGGTGTAGCCTGCACATACTATTCCCAAAAAGTTATTGAAGATATCGTATCTTTTTGTGCCTTTTTGAATTTTCAAAAAAATGCAATCTGAAATTGCATTTTTTTGAAAATTGCATTTGCGACAAGGGTGCTTGTCGCAAATGCGAGCGCCATGGATATATTGGGTGGATCCAGGCCGGACCGAGCATCGAAGTAATAAAGATATGTCCCATTGATACTAAAAATCATTGGGCGCGCCTTCTAGATCCGAACCGATGCCCAATTAAGTTCTTGCAACATTGGTCCTTGTGGGAGGACCATAATCGATTATGGTCCTCCCACAAGGACCATGGGATAGTAGCCATCGGACGAATTAAGGTCGGGATAACGCCTCACCAATTATGTGCACCTGGCTCTGGCCACTGCCTGACTGCTCGTCGATATGTCTTGATACAAGTATCGCTTTACCCTCATTCCATTGCGGAGCAGCATCTCCAGGCCAGCACAGAGGCCTCCACACGGCTCATAGCATACCACACCTTCTTCACGAGCTTGTGAGAAGAACTGCTTGTCCAACACTCTAGTGTCCACCTTCTCAGGCTTCAGGATGCGTTCAACTTCAAAGTGCTCGTCGCTGTATACAGCAGGACTGCCTTCGCCATGCGTACCTCGCGTGGGTCGCACCAAGCTCAGCGCCTTCCAAGCTGCTCTCGCTAGGGACATGGGAAACTATCGCACGCCCTCATACGATCCGATATATATATATATATATATATATCATATTGTTCGAGGGAAGTTGCATCAATCCGCTTTTAAAATAAACATTTGTCTTTCAAAAAATATGTCTTTCATGTGTGTTAAATGACTGATCTAATGAAGCCGCAATTTTTCGATTGAGTGTATATCCCTCCTGTCATAAATGCTTTAGGAGGGGTAGAAAAGCATCATAACTTAATATATATGCTTACGTATGCCAACGATGGCGTAATGATAAAAATAGAGGGATGTACCTAAGGGATGTACCTAAATATTTTCGAATTTCATAATTTTCGAATTTCTGAAAATCGCGAAGATAAACCACTCGCCAATATACCATCGTAATGATCCAACTACCACCAACTAAGTGATTGAAGACCGTAAGGGACAGGTAATCAACAATATTTATGGGCCATACGACCTCCGGATAATAATTTGGCTCCCCACGGCGTCAAAAGTAAAAGCGAAATTAGGTACACCGGGATGTACCTAAGGCCAGGTAATGGACACCTGGGTGTCCATGCCCAAGACTGAGGGCGCATGGGACACAGCCACGCCACTCCCGAGCTTGATATCGATCATGAGGGAGTTCTTCAATGGCCCGGTGCCCACTAGCAAATCCCACGAGTTGTCCCGCTCAAACGTCACGAAAGTATGACGCCGATGAAGAGTCATGTGCGGCGTGCCTGCTGCCAGTATGACGTCCACGTGGCAGTAGTGAGTGAACTTGGTGGGGCTGTTGTCGCACCTGGTGACCTTGGCTCCAGACGTCCAGTGCCAGCCTCGTAGACTGTGAGCCCAATTCTCCTAACAACGGCGATGGAAATGATGTTGCAGTTGGCACCGGTGTCCATGATGATGGCCCGGCAGAGCATCAGCTCACCCCCAGAGGACACCAGCGCCAAGCCCTCATGGAGAGTTGCGTTCACCAGCTTGCATATTGGCTGTACCTGTGACATTTGCAGCGTCTGCTCCTCGGTCAGGTGGTCCTTCATCTTCATCCTCAAGGCGTCATAGGCGCGGGTCTGAATGGTGCCCGCACGCACATGTCCGTGTTTACTGAAGTCCATCACCCCCAAACCACTCACGCAAGCAGCAGCTGCACACCTGGCTGTGGAGTGGTCGACCACCCCATCTGGCATCTCGTCCAGTGGCAACTCCCTGTCGTCTGGCTGCGCTGCACATGTCGCTGCTCCATCCCCCATCTCCTGCACGACCGTGCTGGGCGAGTCCTTGAGCTGGTGCTCATTGACCTCAGTGGAATGCCTGACTGTGTCCGTAGGCTCGTTGCCCTCAATCTCCTCGAGGGCTAGAAGGTTCTCGATGTCCTTCGGGAGGTCTATGGCACGCTGTGCCAGCAAGATCGCAGCAATCTGCAAACACGTTCGTGTAGAACTGCGCAAATGGGATGCTAGCAGGTGGAACTTCCTGCTCAAGAGGTTTGGAGGGGCAGCTCTGGGCACCTGGGCGTCCTTGTCAAACTCCTCGGGCGTCTTGACCGGAAAGCCCTGCATCTTCTGCGTGTTCCCCAATGCAACCGCAGCCCTCGCTTGCAGCTCTGGTGCAGGACTTGCCTCAGCGTGATCGCTCGTGACCAACCCTTCACCAGCGGGGCCCACGCGCTCGTTCATGTCGTACTCCTCCCGCTCGTTGAAGTTGGAGTCGTACTCAGCTTCGTCTTCACCAACATCTGATTGTGCCTGCGCCTCTGCGCCTTTGCCTCCATCAACAGGTTCTGCTGCCTGCAAAGACGACAACTCCGCAGCGAGCTTGTCCTTCAACTCCGCACTGGCCGCCACCTGCTGTTGCTTGGCCTCCGGCAGCTTGAGCCATTCCTCTGTGGCGATGCTCATCTTGTGCTTGTCGAACCGGTGCGTGATGTTGTACTCGCGCATTTTGGCGTTCTTGACCTCGTTCTCGTACTTCGAGTTCTTCCGGATCTTGTGGAAGTCTGGAGGCACGTTCGCGTCTCGGCACCCAGTGTAGCAGCGCTCTGGGGTATGCCACATACGCGTGAAGTAGTACTTGCACTGCTTGTCCTTGGGGGCGTCAGGGGGCGGAACTTTGCTGTAGGTGGACTTAGCCCTCTCAGCGCTGTTGACCTCCCGTTGTGGCTTCTTGTTCGCGTCATCACTAGCGGGTGCGGACGGCTCCTTCTTCTTGTAGTCTTTGCGCTTGTCTCCAGACCTCCTGGCAGAACCAGAGCGTCGCATGGCGGTCACCAGCTCGGGAAGGTCAAGTCCCAGCTGCCTGGCCTCATAGCAAGAGTAGACGCAGCTTGACCTGCGTGTGAGCTCCTGCTGAAGAGTCAGTGACCATGCTTCCGCGTCGTTCTTCAGCTTGTCCTGCACCTCTATGATGACCTCCAGGTCCTCCCACGTGACCTTGCTGGGGGCGGGGTGACTGACTCGTAGCTGTTCTGAGACGCGCTCCTTGTACTCCTTGATGCGCAGGCCTTTGACGCATTCCTCGATGTTCTGTCTGGTGATGATATCCTCCACCTTCTTGCCAGCATTCAGCGCGGCCTCTCTGCGCCTGCAACTTTTCACGTACGCGAGGCCGTCTTGTTCAGGGGTCTGCGACTTGGCCACCAGCAGGTCCTCCTTCTCCTTGGTACCCTTCATTAGAAACTTAGCCTCAAGTTTTGCGACGAAAGCCCGCAGAGCCCAGAAATAGTGACCATCTTCAGTGCCATCCACGCCTGTAAGAAGGCCCCTGGTCGAGGTTCCCACCCCTTGCCATTCTTCAGACACTTCACCATAAGGTGACTACTTTACCGGTAATGCGAATATGGGGTGTGGTAATACCGGGTAATTTACCGGTAATACCATTACCAGTAATTACCAACGCGACATTACCCACACTGTTAAGAGCGTTAATTTAACAATGGGGCTAGGTAATACCCGGTAAATTACCGGTAATACTCTTACCGGTAATTTACCAAAAAAATTACCTAGTCACCATACTTCACCATCAGCATCACCATTCTTAAACTCTCTGCAGACTGCCCATGTCTCCCCTGCCTTCATCTCATGAAAGGGGGGTAGTGCACACCGCACAGAGCCCTGAAAAGAGTCCCTCTCAGAAATGTCCTTCAGGATATGAAATGCGTTGGAGGCCATGATGCCATTCTCCACATACGCAGCGCACCACCACTCATAGGCGATCGAAGTGGCATGATCCTCTCCTGCCAAGATAGAGGGCAGGAGATCCCATATCGATCTGTAGTCTGGCCAAGAGTTTTTGAGAGCCTACTTCTGTTCTGCGCGGAGGCCCTGGAACGCTGCTGACCTCATCTGCCTACGTATCTTTGACTCATGAGCTCGCTGCACCCTCCCCACCAGCTCCACAAAACGCCTGATGAACGCTGCTCTGTCCTCACTCTTGCCACCAGTGTAACTGAGCTTCGGGTCAACCTTGTCAAGGCCATCAGTGTCCCTGTCAGGACGATCCATATCCTCTAAGCTATCGAGTGCGAACAGAAGGTTGTTGACTGGGGGCACTGCTGCTGATACGATCGCTGCTGCTGCTGCTTTTGGTGTTGGGGGACTGGTCTCTGGTGCCGATCCCTCTGTGATCATAAAGCTGCTGATACGCCTCTGAGCGCTCCTCTCCCGAGCCAATCGCCGTGCCTCCCGTTCTGCGGACTGGACAGCGGCGGCGCTCAACTCTGCCTCACCCTCCGTGGTCAAGTGCTAAGCCAATATGCGACAAGTGAGGCAAAAGAGATGTGCCTTCTCCCAGCGTAAAGCTCGTCCACAGGTAGAATGAAGGCTGAATTCAGGCTGGTTTATGCCAGTGCACGGAGTGCCCCTAGATTCACACCGTTCTGAACACGAAGAAGGGTGAAACAGGGTATGAACATCATCGTAGGGTATGAACAGCGTAGCAGGCGTTGGCGGACCAGGGTCAAAGTGAACAAAGAGTCCCCAGCACAGTCCCCCAACATCAATTGTTTTGTAAAAAGATAAAAACAGCAGTATAACATATTCATCAAAAGATTAACAAACTCACCAAAGTACGAATTATTGTACAAAACTGTGAGCAGAGCTGTCTTAGCAGTCTAGCACTTGGCACGCGAACAGCCACCTAGCACTTGCGAAGGCAAAACAATAATGAGTCCACTAGTCCTGATCTGCGGCCAGAGCCTACCTATTCTCAAGTCATTGTCACATCTGCAAAAACTGTAACAGGCTTCCGCCCTGAAATCTTCATCTACCAATAGAATGTCACTATTCTATGCCAGCTTTAATGATGTTACCGTTCCCCATCTTCCGACTGACACGTCAGTGGCAACATTGTAACTGTCATATCTTCTTATCACTTCGCGGTCATCTCACAGTGACCATGTCTTCTTCACCAAGTCTGCTACTCTCGAGCAGTCATCACGCGCGAGGTCTGTCATACTCGTCATAACTGTCACGCCTGTCACCAGCTAGACAAACCCGGCTTCGGTACCACGAGAAGCAGGCGTTTGTTACAGTCACTCAGCAACTGTTTCTGGTCATGTAGGCAATAATCGCATGCTCCATCTATTGCGTAGTCGATATTACTGGTCAGGAATGACGAAGGCAGCAATCCAGTACATTCGGGAGTGCCCCGTATGCCAACGCCAGAAAACGAGGAGACACACGTGACTAAAACAAATTCACATTAGTGTGGTTTGCCGACAAGACGACAACTAGCTTTCGGCAATAGCGCAACACGCTGGACCAAAAAAGGAGTTTGCATTTGGGTGAGGATTTAAAGTGGACTCATAGAGAGACCCTCCGATATCTCTAAGCAGCGCAATCTCCGACTGCATTAAAACAAATCTCCATTCGACCGTTGATCCTCCATAGCAGTTCCAGGAGGGGAGGAAGGGTGGATGCACTATAAGCCGTGGAAACAAGAAACGATCGGCAAGCGCAAAATCTCTCCGTAACGTAAACCTCGGAGAGAGATACCCCGAGCGTCACTCTGAAATACGAAACGCAAAACGCAACGTCACTCTGAAATACGAAACGCAATGCGACAGGGGGGAGCACCATCCTAAGAACTGTAAGGTGAGGGTTTAAAGTGGACTCTGTTCCCCCCGATACCCTAAAACACCTTGAGGGACGCCTCACTGGTGCAAGAAGACTGGCCAGCTCAACAACAAAGACATCAAAGACATATACAAAAGGTATGCACCCTATATTGTGAGGTCACAACACTTCCAAGAGGGGCGATCTGTCAGGGATATGACCGATGACATGTGTGTCATACCTGTCATACATGCCATGCCATGCCATATCATGTCATGCCATGCCATATCATATCATGTCATGTCATGTCATGTCATGTCATGTCATGTCATGTCATGTCATGTCATGTCATGTCATGTCATGTCATGTCGTGTCATGTCATGTCATGTCATGTCATGTGTCATAATGACATACAATCGTCAAGTATTGTCAGTACGGTCGACTATGACATGATTGTA
Source organism: Cymbomonas tetramitiformis (assembly GCA_001247695.2). NCBI lineage: Eukaryota > Viridiplantae > Chlorophyta > Pyramimonadophyceae > Pyramimonadales > Pyramimonadaceae > Cymbomonas > Cymbomonas tetramitiformis. Next base: position 56,066 of record LGRX02035926.1, on the reverse strand, counting down.
CAGTCGGAATGTCTGTCATCCGCCTAAGGTGAGTGACATCTGTCATCGAGAGGCCAAGTATATGGCATCGAGATGGCGAAGCAAGATACATCATTAAAAGAACGAACTGGCTCGTTCTGTCAAGACTCATCTTCGCTTCTAGCATGCACTGAACAACATGCGAGCATCAATGGCTATATCGTCTAGCCGATGCGTCAAGTTCACCTAGTGCTCTCGGGTTCACGACCCGATGGTGGTAACGCGTGCGACGCGTGAGAGCACTAGAGTATATGAGGAGCATTGAGCTGAAGCACGAACTTCTGGTCCCCAGACGGCTGCACTCATACACCCACCAAATATTTGCAACTTGCAAGCAACTGTTACAGCTCCATAACAGTCGTGCCGTGACAATATTAGAATGCAGCATGCAGTCGTATGGTACGACTGTGATAATAAAAGATGCTGAACATCTCAGTGACATCGCGCAGCATCGCACTGACATCAAGAATGTATATACAATATACATAGTGCGATTTTACATACAACGGTGTATACATCAATTGACATGTATTGCACACATCATTGAAATCTTATAAAATGCATGCATGTGAATTTATTCACACCAGCCTGATCACGATAGCGGTTGGTATAATTATATCACAGTACACCTATATCACACTGCAATATATCACACTGCAACATGCATATTTCATATACATGTAAAAGCTTGCTAGTCCTGTATTACAAATATATTGAATCCAAGCAGCATACGATGCCAGCCTTGATTGTTAGACAGGAAATAGCTCGTTTGCTCCATGACGGAGGATTTGGGATTGGACATCTGTTCTCCTGTTAATCAAGACTGGACACTCATCAGACCTGCTTGTAAACATTTACATACTGATCATCCAAAATGATTGAGATACAGGATTACAATATTGAAATATTTGAAATATATCATGCTTGTTACGTGCTGTCCATTGGTATACAGACTATACATGTATGATTAAGTTAACATAACTTAACTCAAATTATTTCAAATGTGTGTCATCAAACAGCAAGTGTTTACATACACACACACACACACACACACAGTAGGTATACATGAATATACTTATCACAGTACTTATCTCAGATATATATTGACTTTACACTCAATCAGTAAAGTGTAAATGATCAATGTAAGTATGCAAATAAATATCTACATTATGTAATAATGCATACATACCAGCCACAAACACATGTGCGTGTGGACTGTCAGTGATGGCGATACATAATAAGGGACATGATCAAACAACCTGCTGCAGGGCTGGATGGAGATATCTCCAGACCCGAAGGCAGTATACAGTGCTCAAATACAGTTGGTCACTGTTGAGCACTGTCCATGCATCCCCACGAATCGCTGGAGCAACTGCATCCTCCACAAAAGCATGTGTGATGATAAGGCTATATATTGGCCATGGGTTTCAATCAGTAAAACCCCTGGGAATTGACCATATACATATCTTCACAGAAACACCATGAAACATATCATTTTAGATTTCATGTGTGATGATAAGTTACCTTAAAGAGTTGTGGAAGACATGATACTGTGACAGACAGTATATACATACTGAGACTTATATATCTGAAATATAAGGCTCAAAGTGGCAAAATGGGCGAAAAAGTCACACGTTTAATTTAAAAATGAATTTTTGGGTCCAATTGTTTCGCGGATTCCAATTTTATACCTATTAAGGTACTAAAAAATCACCATGCCACATTTCATATCTCAGGTAACTACCTAAATATCTTACATGTAACATCTAGGGGTGTAACACACACTTAAGATATTACATAATAAACAGTGACATGCTGAACACAATTTTGCTTCTTTCTTTCAGAAAAATTGCATGTTTGTTCACTTTAACCATTTTAAGGGGTTCCTGATATTATATAACACCCTAAGGTCAGGCGAGCTGCTCGGGTCCCAGTGTGCGTGCTATAGTTCCTCCAGAAGCATATGTTCCTGGTGGTTCTCTTCTGGCTCCCCCACTTCCGTGCCCTGGTGACTTTGGTCCTGATCTTGGGCAGACTCTGGAGTGTCGACCGTAGGATTCTCCACGTTCCGTCGGGCCCTCAACCAAAGGTGCCTCCTCCCGGGGTCCTCTGTCGAGCGTCCCCCAGTCTTCCCACGGGCTGTCCGGGGGCTGTAGCCACTTCCTCACCGACCTATGCTGTGTCGTTTTTGAGGCTATCCTTTCTGCCACGTACTTCTCCACGGCACCATCCCCGTGCAGGGGTCGCATGGTTTCTCCGTCCCGGGCATTGGCCGTGAGTGTGTACATGGTCCTGTTGTCCCAGGGTTCAATTTCGGTGGTCCCCTCCTTGTTTTCCGCTGCCTGCTTGGCCGCTTCGTCTGCCTTGTCGTTGCCTTTCACTCCCTTGTGGCTTTTAACTTTTCTGCGTGAGACCTCCGTTCCTCTGCTGTTGTGTTGTTCGATCAGGGAAATGATATCATCAAGCAGGTCCCTGTGCCTGTGGCTCTCCATCGTGTGGGGTCTCGACAGCATGTTGAGGGTTTGGTACATGCTGCAGAGGCTGTCAGTGCAGATTGCCACCACGTCCGGCGTCGAATATTCCCTGGCTCTGAGTGCCGCGTGGATCGCCAGGAGTTCTGCCCGGTTGATAGTGAGGTGACCTCCTGTCGTCCACGTGCCTCTCCACGTTCTGGGACTCTCGTCCCCCCTGGGGTCCCAGTAGGCCGCCCCGACCCTGTGTGACCCCCCTTCTTCCTCCGGGTCGAGGCGCGACCCATCCGTGTAAAGGAAGAATGTCGCGTCCCAGGCTTTGTTGATCTCCCCAAGGGTTCTGGAGAACCTGGTTTTACGTTTAACTGGGCACGTGGGGAACCGCTCACATACCCCAGTGTGTCCCCTGTCCCTGTCCTTCCTGCTGAAGAGCATGCATGGGAGTGCGTTCCATCGCCTTCAGCCATCTGACTTTCGAGTCCTCCTTGATCCTGTCCAGAGACCACGCAGTGTTCGCCGCATGGTACTCCGTAATTGTGATATCCGCCAGTCCTCTGTCCCGCCATGTCTGCCGCATGGTCCTTGCGGCTTCTGGGGTGCGATCTTCTTTGGGGACCTCATTCCCCGCGTTCCTCCATCCTTGTCTGCGCGACATGATCGGAATTTCCCACTTCCGCATTGGGTGGGGTTCGAAGACCACGTCGTATTGGCTGGCAGTATCCATCGCGGTTTTAGCCGCGGCCATATCTGACATCATGTCCATCGAGTGGACCTCCGGGTTGGCCGGTCTGGGATTCCGCAGCGTGTGGTGCCTACAGACCGTGCAGTGCGCACTGCGTTTCAGGGCATTTCCTATAATTTATGCCGCCCCCTCCGGGTCCGGGCAGAATTTTTGCCAACCCTCGGCGTTGGCGACAACTAGGATTCTCACTCCCCAGTTCGTTGCTGCAGTCCTTCTTTGTGACCCCCGATACCGAGGTGCCTCCCCAGTGATCAGGGGGCAAAAACGTGAAGCTCTTCTTTGGGATTATTACCCCGAACTCGTGGATTCTGGTGTCCCCGTACCTCCTGCAGTAGGCTTTGGCCGGCGTTCTTGTCCAGGCCGGGTAAATTCCCACCCCTAGTACCGGGGACTTCGCCATAGTGGACATGAGCGCCTCCTGGAGGGCCCTGTCCAGGTCCATCGCTGTGTACTCCAGGTTGAATTCGAAGGCCCCCAGCTCCTCCCAGTAGGTGGCGAACCCGTGGATTGCGCCCAGTTGCGGTTCCTGCTCCTCGAAAGACCGCCGTCGCGCCTCTCCTGCCGGTGTGTGGGCCTGGTCTGTGCTGTCCGTGCCCGTCGAGGCCACGTATCTGTCGTAGAGTCTGTCGAGCACTTCTTCCTTCAGAGCACCCACCATTTTGCCACGTTCGTCGTGTGCGAACACGCGGTCTCTTCCTTCCTCCATAGATTGTGAGCGTGCACCTGCCCGTGGGCGCGGCGTCCCAATCTGGATTGAAGGGCTCGGTGTCTATTTTAAGTTTGGTGACCCCTGGCCAATAGTGGGCGTGCCTCGTGGGAGTCCCCGACAGTGGTTCCCGTTCCTTGGGGCGCTGGCCCTGTTGTTCTTCACGCTCCCCGTTATGGAACGAGGCTGCCGCCTGCTCGGCCTGACTCGGGTCGATCCCTTCGACCCCACCAGTCAGCAGGATTTCTTCTGTAACCCATGCCTCCCCTTGTGGGTCCACTGGCCCGAGTAGGTATTCCTTACCCCCCCGGTGCGTCCTGACTGCCAGGATCGTGGTGCGCGCGGACGCCTTGGCGGTCTGGGGCGCTGTGTCCTCTTCCGCGGGTTCTTCGGGGTCACGGGCATCCACTGGACCGGTACCAACTGAGAGCTCCATGGTGTCTATCCCCCACCACTTGCCTCTGCCCTGGTTGTCATTGACCGGAGCGGGTGTGTGGCCCATACTACGTTTTCCCCACTCACAAGGTGCGTGGTCATCAGTCGTATTGCATTCCTTGATGGGAACCCGCTTGCCACCGCCTGCCGGAACAGGTCACCTGTCCTGACGTCCCCTTTGGCCACTTGGGCGAGGACCCATTCTCTCAGCGACACCACCTGTGCCGCGCTCCCAGTCCACGCCGTGCCTCTGCCGTCATCTAGGCAAATCTCCGCGGGCGAGTGGGTTCCTATTACATCTTGCGTCGCCTCCCGTGGTGCTGCCCCCCTCATACCGGGAAGGCTCGTCCTAGGTCCATCCCCCTCTTCCTCCACCGTGGCCGGGGGACTTAGTTTGCAGTGCCGGCTGTTGGTGGGGCTGGATTCGTCTTCTTTTCGCAGGTCTCCCTTCGGCCCCCCCCTGCAGGCCCCTGCAACCTGACACGCGTCGTGCCGACCCGCGGATCCTCCGGGGTGTGTCCGAAGATCCCTGGCCCGACCCCAGCCTGGGTCGTCAGCTCCGGTTCCCCTCGTACGCCCTGCGCCTCGTGTGCCCCTTCTGGCACCACGTTGGCCACCGGGGCTTCGTCACCTCCTTCCCCAAAGGAGATCGGGTCATGGGTGTCCCCCTCCCCGTGGAAGACGTGGTGGCGGTCTCGTTGTTCCTGTTCTCCTATGCGCGCCATGATTGGGCCTCGCATAGCCTCTCGGTATGCCTTGGAGGTTGCCTCGCTGCCCTCGGGGGGTCCGTATTGTCTGATCCAGGAGTCCCATGTTGCCCCTGTAGCAGACCTGTTCCATTCCTGCAACCTGTCAATCATGATTGTAGCAGACCCGGACGCCACATTGGTACCCATCTCTCTGGTGCGTGATACCCATACATGTTGGCTACCGTCATGGTAGTCGGCGGCCAGCCTGGCGGCCCTTCCCATTGCCTCAGCGCTGTCAGAAGGCGTTCACCCCCATTAGGGCCGTAGAGGTAGGCCGAGACGCTGTAGTCTCCGTTCCTCCCGAAGAGGAGAACGTTCCAGTAGCTGTCATCACAAGTCAAGACAAAGGAAAATCCCCCGGTGCAGACCTTTTCCATCGTGTTGCGCATCTGTGTGTTGTATTGGCTTGATTGTTCGAACGGGATCCTGCTGAGGGCGTCCGCGAGCTTTGTCTGGTGCAGCGACACCGTGGCAAGGTTTGTGGTGTGAAAGCTGCGAGTTTCCACTTGTATAGAGCTAAGTAGACTAAGTAGGCCCCAATTAGACTTTGTCGCAAAGTTTGCTTAGGCAATTGAGAGTTGGTGGAAGCTTGCGAAAAGATCTTTGAAGCAAAGATCTTTGCGCAAAGACTTTCTCAAACATCTTTAGCAAGCAGAATATTTAACATGCGCAAAGAACTTTGCGCAAAGACTTTCTCAAACATCTTTAGCAAGCAGAATATTTAACTTGCGCAAAGGTGTCTGTGAAGAGTTTCTTTAGACTTTGCGGTGTCGCAAAGTTCAATACTTTAAAAGCAAATAAAAGTAAGTGGATCGAAGCTTGCGCAAAGATCTTTAAAGCAAAGATCTTTGCGTAAAGACATTCTCAAACATCTTCACTAAGCAGATTTAGAAGCTTGCGCAAAGATAATTGTAAAGCTCTTTTTGACTTCAAATGCGGTGTCGTATAGTTTGCTTAAGCAATTGAGAGTTGGTGGATGCTTGCGCAAAGACTTTCTTAAACATATTTAACACTGAGATCTTTAACCTTTTAAACCTCTTGCAGTTTTCCTTAGGACACTTCTTCAAGAACTGTCCTGAAACAGATGTAAAAAGAGATGAGTTTAGAAAAGCGTTCATCGATGAACGCTTTTTAAAAAACACTGCTAAAGAAACAAGTGTTTTGACCGGTTTAAAGAAAAGTGTTCATCGATGAACGCTTTCTTTATTTTGTTGCTGAAGCCTGAGTATTTTAAACTGTTTTTAAGAAAAGCGTTCATCGATGAGCGCTTTCCTTGCTTTCCCTATTTTTTTCCTGACAAAAAAGCTGAATCACATAGAAATATCGCAGCTTTTGCAACTCCAAAGCGCAAAGTTTTAAGAAAAATACAAGGAAAACTAAGAAAAGCGCTCATCGATGAACGCTTTTCTTAAAAACAGTTTAAAAAACTCAAGCTTCAGCAACAAAATAAAGAAAGCGTTCATCGATGAACACTTTTCTTTAAACCGGTCAAAACACTTGTTTCTTTAGCAGTGTTTTTTAAAAAGCGTTCATCGATGAACGCTTTTCTAACCTTGTCTCTTTTCTACCTTTTTCAGCGCAATTGTTTGGAGGCATGTTTGCTTGTTTCTTTTGACTTTAAATCTTTGCGCTTTTACCACACTTTTTCTAGGGCCGTGAACAGGCACTCTCAACTTCGAAGCGGCTTCTCCGGAGCTTCAACAGTTCTTCTTTTCACGATTATATATATACATGCAACCTTATATATATATATATTTATATATTTTAAATCCCTCTCCTCTCCCCCTTTATCCCAGCTCCCCGCGGGCCTTCAGCCCGCAATTTTCCTGCCTTCCCCCTTTCTCCCGGCTCCCCGCGGGCCTTCGGCCCACCGAATCTTCCCCCTCCCTCACCCTTTTTCCCAGCTCCCCAAGGGCCTTCGGCCCGCAATTTTCCCTCTCCCTTCCACCTTTTCCCCGGCTCCCCGCGAGGCTTAGGCCCGCAATTTTCCCTCTCCCCCGGTCCCCCTTTTTCCCAGCTCCCCGCGGGCCTTCGGCCCGCAATTTATTCCCTCCCTCCCCCCCTTCCCAGCTCCCCACGGGCCTTCGGCCCACAATTTTCCCTCTCCTCCCCCCTTCCCGGCTCCCCACGGGCCTTCGACCAAATTTCCCCCTCCTCCCCCTTTATCCCAGCTCCCCGCGGGCCTTCAGCCCGCAATTTTCCCTCCTTCCCCCTTTCTCCCGGCTCCCCGCGGGCCTTCGGCCCACCGAATCTTCCCCCTCCCTCACCCTTTTTCCCAGCTCCCCAAGGGCCTTCGGCCCGCAATTTTCCCTCTCCCTTCCACCTTTTCCCCGGCTCCCCGCGAGGCTTAGGCCCGCAATTTTCCCTCTCCCCCGGTCCCCCTTTTTCCCAGCTCCCCGCGGGCCTTCGGCCCGCAATTTATTCCCTCCCCCCTTTCCCGGCTCCCCACGGGCCTTCGGCCCACTGTTTTCCCTCTCCTCCCCCCTTCCCGGCTCCCCACGGGCCTTCGGCCCACCAAATTTCCCCTCCCTCACCCTTTATCCCAGCTCCCCGCGGGCTTCGGCCCGCAATTTTCCCTCCCCCCCCGTTCCCGGCTCCCCACGGGCCTTCGGGCCGCAATTTCCCTCCCTTCCCCCTTTCTCCCGGCTCCCCACGGGCCTTCGGCCCACCGAATTTTCCTCCTCCCTCACCCTTTATCCCAACTCCCCACGGGCCTTCGGCCCACCGTCTGTCAGCGTCTGCAAAAATAGAGACAAAGCCAACCAAAGAAATTTCTGAAAGTGGTAAAAAAATTAAGTTTTTTTTAACCAAAATTCCGAAAATTTTCGAAACCCCCAAAAGGCATGAAATTCATAAAAAACATAAAAAAATCGTCGGGGTTCATGGATGAACCCCAAAAAATACATTTCATGAAATCAGGCGTAAACGGTATAATTTTGCTATCGATTCTCGGAAATCTTTTTGAAGCTCAATTATGCGGCAAATATTGTACAAGTTTAATTTAAAATTTATGTTGTCCTAGAACAAAAATCCCCAAAAATCTTCCTTAATTCAGGCTGAAAAGATGATTTTTTTGGTAAAATTTAGGAATATTTCCTAAACCCTAAAACTGCCGGAAAATCAAATAAAATTACATTGAACTCGGGAAAATCTTAAACCCTAGATTCGGTAAAATTTTCTATTTTTTTAGGGCCTCCCATTGTAAAACTCCCCAACTCCCAAAACTCCCAAACTCCCCAAATGTGTAGAATGGGGCTTTTGTCGACTATATATATATATATATATCTCTTAGTAATACTTTTGCAAAGTTACGTGCGCTGGAACTCACGGGAGGCCCTTTGCTGTTTGGCATGTTTGGGTTTGGGTACATGCAAACCCAAACCCAAACCCAAACCTGCCTCATGATGTGCAGCACGCGTTTTGCGCATAGCTTACATCAGAGGTTGTGCGTTTGAGGGTGCACCAACATTGCTGTGAGCAATATTTATGCCAAGTCTCGTGCGCTAGAACGCACGAGAACCCCTCCGCTGTTTGAGTTTTTATGCGATGATGTGCATGAACGTTACAAGGCCCTATCAGCTTAGCTTGCAGTCGCGACTGCAAACTGAGCTGATGCGGCCACGGATCGGCTCAATCAAGAGCTCGAAAAATTCCTAGGAGTCTAAATAGTATATCTATGTGCGTTACGAACGTTGGAAAAATGTTTTCCTAATCTAATTTACTCGCAAACAGTGTGGGGTATACGTGCAGTGAAGCCTTAAGCGGTTTTCGCATAGTTAAAGGCGCTTCCGAAAGTACACTGCGTCCGGATCGAGTTTTGCGGTGGTTCCTGATGTAAATTTCATGCATGTGCATGTGTCACAAATATATTCCCGAAAAACGTCACATCATTTATATTCCCCGTGTTCCCCTTATTCTATTCCTAAATAATAGTTTTCCCTAAACTTAGGTGTGTCTCAAAGCATTGTGCACTACGACTCTTGATTTTTATGCACTGGGAACATCCCCAACTGTGTACTACAATAAATGCTCTCGGGACGTCGCGCGTCGGTGGATAACAGATGGCGGTCACAGTCCCAGTCACGGTTAAGAGCGGTCCATCGCGAGCGCCAAGCGCCATGCGGGTGGAAAATATAAACACAATAGCATGAAGTTGTGTGCTGGAATATTCGATGCAGTCTATTGGATGTGCAGCAGTCGCGATTTATAATATCAACTGTTGTGAAATACTGTATCATACACGCAATCGTATCGCGAATAGCACAATAGGTGCACACAGTAATACTGTTTGATATATTTATAGGGACATCATGTCGCTTCCCCCCCGTCTGCATTTACTGTGCGTCTAAATCTTCATAATAAAAGAACATGTCTCGAAGTGCTACGATCGTCGGCACCTTCAGCTGCGAGCACATGCCCTGACATGTCAGCGAACATGTCAGCGCTTATACGTCCCATCATGATTCCATCATGATCGCCGCGTCCTTAAACGACAATATGTACAAATTGACCGATTGTTCGCGATGCCAACGTGGCGCACTGTCGTTCTTGCATTCAGAGTGCCTGCTTTTCAAAACATATTCAATCGCGTCTGCCATGCCATGATAACGATTTGACCTTTATGAACATTGCGTCTGCCATGCCATAATGTTGGGGTGGTGTCCTTGCACAGAGACACGGATGCAGTAACAATGTCACCGTTGTCGTTTGGCGTTGTCATTTGGCGATCATGATATTAAAAATTCGTCTTTGTCGCCTGTTGGAATTTGAGCTTTGCTGCTGCTGCTGTTAATTGACTTATAAGGTAATTTATTTTGGTTCATTCGTATAAAGGTCAGAGATCACTACTCTTTTTCGGCAGGTGTTTTTTATGATGCGTATCACTATCCTGAACGTGGTTTGTGGTGCAATAGGAAGTATACAATACAAAACATACAGCTCTAGAAGGTGGTATGTCTTTGAGCAAGAGCAGTACGGTCTTATTTGCGCCCTCATCACACACCATTGTGTGTTATCTACGGTCGTTCAACCAGGCATATCAATCACCGAGCAACATGCTGTGATATCAGAAAGACTCGTCTAATATACATATCCATGACAGACGTAACAAAATAAGACACACATCACAAGTATTTGTGCAAGACACAGAAATGTGCGCAAACTCGGTCAAATCTTGCTCTTTCACTTTTCCTTAACTGATCATGCATGTGTCTCGTCTACACTTTTTTGGAATCGTCTGATGATGTTGCAAATTGTGCCTCCGTCACACCTTGCCCCATGGCCAGAGTACTGCTAGCTCCCCCTTGGACTGTTTGCAACATGGCATCGATGTATTCAGCTCCACTCCATTTCTGATGCTTCAAGGTTTCAACCTGCACAAAACGACACCAATTGGTATTTGGAACGTATCACACATGCACTGATGCCGCGATTCAAGCATGAAACACCAACTGCCATAAGGTATGTATCATAATATTGGCAATGTACAGCAATGATGAGCTGAGATTGCAGATTATGATGGTGCATATGTTACGTTATGAGCGCGCCGCGCGCATATGAGCGCCGATTTTTAGCATGAGCGCGCCTGGCGCGCTTGTGCCAGAAACAGTTTAGCACAAGCGCGCTAATCGGCGCGCTTGTGATGATCATGAGCGCGCCTGGCGCGCTCATGCCAAAGCGCGCTCATAACATAACACATATACCATTTACAAGAGAGTTTAAAGCTGATGGCTATCATGATTGCCTGCACACAATCATACAGGATTCTACAATATGAACGCGTGGAATGCATACGCGCATCCTCAAGAATCATGCAGGAGTATCTTGTAGGTGTCCACTACCCGGTGGTACATGGGGATGTACCCAGGAGGGTCTGGGTACATAGCAATGTACCCGAGCTGCGCATTGTGTTTCAACGACTAAATAGATTGATTTGTCAATTATACATATTATTATACAATATATCATATTGTTAGTTTTTGTGTGATATATTGATATATGTTTTCTTGAAGCTTATTTAATTTGATATCTTCTACATACTTGGGGACGTGGTGTACTTCTTACACAACGATGTGTGCACAAAGGTGTCTTCAGGTGTGCCCACTTATCATTCTTATGGACATTAACAGGGCATCATCCTGCCTTATTTTTTGAGTTGAAAATCTAGTTTTTATTCCCCCGCGGTGGTCGATACCGTCCTGAAGTTTTCCAGGGCCCAAGATAATTTTGGGTGCCCCTGTTTGCACGTTGCGTTCCCGTGAGTGAGTGGCGTGGCAGGGTGTATATAAAATGTGTCATTAATGCATGCAAACACATTATCTTAATACCCTCCCCAGGGTGCCAATATATCGCATGGCTAAGTTTGAATCGATACGTAGTATATCCACTCGTGACGACCAAACTCGGCAAACTCTACAAGTTTTCATATAGGGGCAATATACGAGATACCGGCTGCTTCAACCGACATTTTGAGGATCAAGGCGACCTCGGATGCAAATTCTGATAAGACACTACGGAAAGAGCAGGTCGAGAACTTGACAACGAGGGTCCTAAAATTTTCAAAGGGCCGTCGAGGAGGCAGGTAGCATAAGCAAAATTCTAGTCATTGCGTTAAAACCGGCCCTTTATCAGTGAATTCTAAGGACACATCGAACGCCATGGCGTTTAAAGTTGAAACTTTAGGATGCAACGCCCACCCAATGAAGAACACTTGAATTTAGGGTACTGCATGATGTCCGAACGTTTGATTTGGTGATACAAACGTTTAAGGAGCACACATGAGGCATCCTCATCGATGTACCCAAGGACGGATGTAGCCTACCCAAAAGTATCGACTTTTCATTTTCTTTCCGTCGGCATACGGCGGTAGCTGGCGTTTGAGCACACGTGATCAAATAGCCGGCATGCACGCATCCGCTTATGAGGAATCAGGTTATGTATTATCAAGACATTTGCCCATGAGATCGGTGCACAAATGACACGGGAAAATATGCATACGTTGGGTACATCGTGATGTACCCAAAGCCGGGTAGTGGACATGATTATGGCAGGTGCATTGCAAGTAGTATGTCTGGTGGGCACTATGAATGCTAAGAGGTGCCATCTCACCCCGTGCACGCGCTCTTGACTCTGGATGAGCTCTACATATGCCAGCATGCCCCGCTCACTGAAAGCTTTTGCAAACAGATCGGTGACCAAAGCATTTGCATGGAATCCCGCCAGTGTAATGAACTGCCACACAAACCCATGTCTTCCAATATCTTGCACGTATGTCTCTAGGCCCTGCGTGACGTAACACACGTGAATACCCTCATCAGCAACTGCATGTTGTAAAATGCTACGTAAATATATTAGCGAGTGTATATATAAAATATTGATTGTATCACAGCGAGCATGTGACTTCTCACACGACGTGGTGATGAATATCATGACAGACGTCCAGTGAATCTAGACCATCATTAGTATATGTGAAATGGCTGTATGATTGTATGTGCGCGCGGGCAAGACAGTGTCCTGATCAATATATCCCACAAAAGTGACAACTGACAAGTGCGCACAGCTCCAAGTGCCTTTGAGTCACACTTTATGGTTGTACTATAAGGACACGACAGTTATAAGAGAGAGAGAGAGAGAGAGAGAGAGAGCGAGAAGTTAGAAGTTATATAGTTAAAAATCAACCCTGGCTTACCACAACGTACTTACTGCGTATATACATACTATAAATGCCTGCCAATCATACTATTAAGTTTGTGGCCCAATACATATTGCATACACCGTGAAATTATATACCACATCGACTACATACCGTTCGATGTTCGTTCGGTATAAAATTGTATATAAATATATTATACAAAGTACCCGTTAAAATTATTATGGTGCGATGCACCAAGGCGGTATGAATCACGGAATGGCAACATAATACGGCATGTCAAGCCGTCTAACAGGCTTGACACAAGCACGTTGCCTCATTATTGTAGTCGTGTGGAAACGAGCGAGTGGGTTCCAACAAAGCCCCACTCAGGATCGAATCGTAACGTTGTTGCATACCCTTTTCGGATTGTTATATAGCCTGGTTGGTCGCTGTGGAAGAAAGGTTGCCGTACAACGACCCTGCATATATTATACCTGCGACGTAGGCTGAGGGTTACGTTTCTGCACGGTGCGCACTTCGACGCAGTGATACAGCTCGCGCATGCATCATATGTTAATCACACGATGATGTACCGCATTCCACAAGTCTCGCAGGCCCCATCGCGCCGGGATAAGCGTCGTGTTCGGTCTGGGTGATCCTGGATGCCTCTAATACAGTATATGGTGTCATATCAATACATTTGTATTCGATGTGGTGGTGTTTTTAAAGTGATATAATACATAGTATACTATAATTTCAATGTGATCCCTTATAGTGTATACAAAAAGTAGTATACTATAACATGCACTTCTGTTGAGAACTTGTGACTCTGAAGGTACGCTTACAAAACTCTTAGAGAAGTGAACAAGCCAACACACGTACACCTATATCGTTTTAGATTCTTGGTGCATGCCAGACGCTTTGTAGTAAGCCAGAGTGTAATTAAAATAGCATAAGGTTTTGCCACTCTCCAACTGGATAAGCCGCATCATCAGTCACACATATTGATATACTTTAAAGAATCAGACACTAGAAGTGTCAAATTTCGGTTTTAAAATGACACAGTATGACCAATGTTGAAGCAATAACCAATGTCAACCAATAATAGTGACGATTTTAAGATTGAAAAGCGCATTAATGAAATATCAAAGTCCCGAAAAATACATACATACACAACAAGATACTTCTAGGATTTGACAAAAAGAACCAATAAACCAGCTACTAAGAAGGATACACCGCCTGGGAACAGGACACCCAGCATCCACGCCTTGCTACAGACGACCATTCAAAAGTGAGTAAAGCAGCTACAAACACAGACTGGTAATAAGGGAAAGGCGATAAAAAACCCATCGGGGCTATAAACCACACACGCCAAGCACCCAGAGTCTTTCTCTATTTACATGATAAACACAACTTTTGTATATTTCCTACCTCACTACATTCATGAAAATGATAAGCAAAATAGGAGCACCCACCAAAGAAAAGGCAGGCCCTGGGAGACAATCGCAGGACTGTAGCAACCACAGTGGGGGGCAAGATCAATTTGACTGCGTAAGGGTGTGTGTATAATGTATGAATATGTATTTATCGTTTGAGATATTCAGGCCACTCACATTTGGCACCCTCATGCCTCTGCGTTTGGTACATGCGGTAAGTGCATTGAGGTAAGCCAGGGTTGGCATTTAATCTCATTTTTATTGGCTCCGGCAGGTACAGACACACATGGATCTGTAAAAGTCTGCCGGATCCGAAGCACTGAAGCCTGAAACGTTTCTGGGTTCGTTCTATGAATTTGGGTTGAACGCCTGGATCCGTTGTCAACACTTCACCACATCTCCCCCTGCACCCCTCAACATTGATCCCCCTACACCTCCCCACTTTACACCACACCCCTTCCCTTTTATCCTTACTACACCCCCGATCCTCCTTCAAATCCCGTCTCCCTCTAAAGTCCAAATTTCCCCCGCCTGCCCCGCCTTCTCACCCTCTCGCACCCCCCTGCACGCTCAAACACCAAACACGGGGGTGAGTGAGGCGGGGCAAACCTTTACCCCCCTCTCCCCCTCACCGAGTCAGATTTAGATCTTATCAGTGGGGGGTTCTAAATCATCCCCCTCCGAGTCAGCTTTCGAGAAGTTTCGAGAAGTTTCGATAAATGGGGTGATAATTAATCCCCTTACCCACACCCCAGACTCCAGTTTGTGATTTACTACCTCGCCCCCTCTTGGGGCAAAGCATGGGCAGCCCAAGGGGGCTATAATGAGCCCCACACCCCGAGAATTTTCCTTCACATTTCATTGTCATTTACATACATGCATATGTGCATAGACATGCGGTGTGTGTGTGTGTGTGTGGCGTGTATCTCTGTCATGCCATTCTGGCGTGCACTGCCTCTTGTAGAGCTCGGTGGATTCGTCTGCCTTTGCTGCAAGGAGAGGCAGAAGGTGGTGAAGTACACCTTCTGTGTTTTCCCTTGATTTTTGTGGGGAGCACTTAGGTGCCCGCATGTTTCCTTTTTTGACATGGGGTGTCCATGCTGTGTGGTGTGACTGCATTCATGGCATAACCATGGACCAACGGGTCCCATCCATCGACCGTGAGCCACTGGGGGGCATGCCAGCAGGGTTCGCTCACTCCGTAACCCAGAGACCAGCAGTTGTTTGGCGATGATCGGTCACATCGTTTCATCTTTCCATGCTGCTTTGCATTTGGGTTGGGAATATGTATGAGTTGGTGGTATCTTGTCACGGCCCCGCCCTGCTCTTGATTTGCTTCTCACATCCACTGGGATGATGGTGGGCTGGCTTTTGTTGGCCGATCTCATGCCGTTCAGTGTGTGTGTGGATATAAAGTGTCGCGTATTAAGTTGCGGTCTGTGTCTACTGTTGAATGCCTCTATCTGTGTTTGGTACATGCGGTAAGTGCGGTGTGGTCAGCCAGGCTTAATGTTTAATTCACATGCTGTGTGGGCTGGAAAGTGGAAAATGTTACATATGATGAAAATGATATAGTGCAACATATTATTTAGGGATAAGTCTAGATTGGGTGTAGACATTTCATTATAATCCAGATTGGGTGTAGGCACTTCATTTTAATCTAGATTGGGTGTAGGCACTTCATTCTTAATCTAGATTGGGTGTAGGCACTTCATTTTAATCTAGATTGGGTGTAGGCACTTCATTTTGGTCTAGATTGGGTGTAGACACTTCATTTTAATGTGCCATTGGGTGTAGACACAGGTATAGGGGGTACGGGTTGCAATTTCTTTTGTTGTTTGTTGCAAAAAAAAAACATTATTTCGCGAATTCAACCGGTAGATATCAACATCCAACCACAATGAACATATCTAACGGTTGAATTTGCGAAATAATGTTTTTGTATGCGATTACTAGCGAAAAACTGTTCGGAATCGATGTTTGTTGTTATTTGTTGCAAAACAAAACATCATTTCGCAAATTTAACCGGTAGATATCGACATCTAACCACAATGAACATATCTAACGGTTGAAATTGTGAAACAATGTTTTTGTATGCGGTGACTAGCAACAAATTGTTCGTAA
This sequence comes from Cymbomonas tetramitiformis, assembly GCA_001247695.2. Taxonomy (NCBI): domain Eukaryota; kingdom Viridiplantae; phylum Chlorophyta; class Pyramimonadophyceae; order Pyramimonadales; family Pyramimonadaceae; genus Cymbomonas; species Cymbomonas tetramitiformis. The sequence continues at coordinate 39,755 of LGRX02035926.1, read as the reverse complement.
TCGATGGTTTTTGTTGTTTGATGCTTAAAAAAAACATTATTTCGCAAATCCAACCGGTAGACATGTTCATTGTGGTCAGATGTTGATATCTAACGGTCGAATTTACATAATAATGTTCACATGCAATATTATCAATGTAAAATGTAATGCCCTCCAGGCATCAAGGTATGTTAAAATGAAGTCTACGCCCAATCTAGATTTAAATGAAATGTCTACACCCCATCTAGATTAAAATGAAGTGCCTACACCCAATCTGGATTAAATGAAATGTCTACACCCAATCTGGATTAAAATTAAGTGCCTACACCCAATCTAGATTAAAATGAAGTGCCTACACCCAATCTGAATTATAATGAAATGTCTACACCCAATCTAGACTTATCCCTATTATTCAATATGGTCTTATGGTGCAGGGAATTGCTACACAACAATACCATATTGGTGTGTAGCAATTGGCACTCCTTCTGATGACTGAGTAGGCAGTACATCAAGGTAGCGTTTGCGCGAAGGCATTTTTGCAAAAACTTTTCAAAAATATTTTATTTGATGAATAGGTCGCCCTGCCCACTTTAAACATATTGGGCACTTCAAAATTTGAATTGGCCATGTGATGGAAAAGTTATGGTCGCTAACGCAAGATCTTCTCCCATACTTAACCATACTTAAGCACATACTTAAATCGCTAATATCTCACAATCTAGAATCTGAAAAGTTTTTGCAGAAATGGCCTTCGCGCAAACGCTACCTTGACATAATGCAGTGGCTGAGGATACATGCGCACCTCGTGTGCCAGCTTACTTTCAAAGTATGGGCCGCTCCTGCGGGCTTATACAATTTCAGTTGACATCACTGTCTAAAAAAAGGTACAGCCGCCCTGCACTGGTTTGAAAGTGATCATGATGGACCAAACTTCACTGATGATGAGTTGATAAAATTTAGCTCTGCTGCTCCTCGAATAATACGCCACGAGGGTGTCTGCATGCTAGTGGGGCCGAAAGCCGGTTATGGAGATATGGACTGCCCAATTCATCAGTGTGATAAAAAGAATGATACTTGGAGTGGTTGTGGTAAGCCAGCATTGATGTTTAATACTTCTAGTGGTTGCCAGCTTGCTACCTCAGTAGTTTGGATGAGGAAAATATGTAGATAGCCCTGGTGGAATTATGTGGCAACTCAAACGCAGCATTTGGCAAGTGCAAGTATAGCTAGCTACAACTAAGCACTTACCACTTTTGCAACACTCAGGTTGACACGATCGATCAACAAATAATTGTGAGTGGGTTGAAGTGAAAAATGCTTTGTGTGTGTGTGTATTTACGTCCTTAGGTTTGCCTGGTACACATTTGCTGCTGCATTGATAATTGCGCAGCCGTGCTTGGGTGCGTGTATGTCCAACACCTGTGGCACGTGTCTTGTACTGTATTGCGGTGTTCAGGCTTCTTTTGGCTAAGGTCCATGTCTCATCGGGCGAAAATATATGAAGCAATATCTCACTTGCCTAATTACGGGATCACGGGATCACGGGCTTGTACATGTTGCACAACATGCAATATTTACACGCATTTGCTGTGAGTTGCTCTACAGTACGTGGCGCGCTAGCTTATTGGCCTCGGGTGATTATTACTCACCTCTCTAAGTGTGTGTGTGGCAGAAGGTGGTGAAGTACACCTTCTGTGTTTTCCCTTGATTTTTGTGGGGAGCACTTAGGTGCCCGCATGTTTCTTTTTTTGACATGGGGTGTCCATGCTGTGTGGTGTGACTGCATTCATGACATAACCATGGACCAACAGGTCCCATCCATCGACCGTGAGCCATTGGGGGGCATGCCATCAGGGTCCGCTTGCTCCGTAACCCAGAGACCAATAGTTGTTTGGCGACGATCGGTCACATCGTTTCATCTTTCCATGCTGCTTTGCATTTGGGTTGGGGATATGTATGTGTTTGTGGTATCTTGTCACGGCCCCGCCCTGCTCTTGATTTGCTTCTCACATCCACTGGGATGATGGTGGGCTGGCTTTTGTTGGCCGATCTCATGCCGTTCAGTGTGTGTTACCTTTATGGTATACACATGCACAAAAATACTTACTGCGCGTGATGATTGATAGCAATCAAACCAGTGTTACCGTGCACCACGGCGTCTCAGCAATGACATGCATCCCTCAGTAGTGCAAAGCCCCACCTCCCACATGCACAATTCGCACCTCTTTAGTGAGACCTGCCTTCTCCCAGTTGAACGAAGGGGACAAATTGTATGCCAGCATTGCATGTGGGAACGTCTGATGTACCCCAGCCGCAAACCTTGCAGCATCGGAAACCTGTAGGTGTACACATCGATGAATCATTAGTAAGTCGGATGTAATGAGACATACAATACCAGTAAGCATATCATATCATCATGTTATAGTATTCACTCTGGCTTACCACCACGCATTGTGCGATTTGTACCAAGCATGTCTTATCCTATCCATCGAGTTGGCGACCCCGCGGTGGCTAATACCGTCCTGAAATTTGCCAGGGCCTACTTAGTAGGTGCTACTTCAGCCTACTTAGTAGGTGCTACTTCACCGACAAGATAACCCGCGCCATATGACACATGTGAAAGGAGCTGCTATTAATTTGGTTAGTTTGGGGCCAGCAAAACATCCTGCACTCCCCCGGGATTATAGAGCTTGCAAACGCAGAGTGATTCACATTGAACACAACAGTTTCCAGCCCTGTCTAGTTCTTCTTTCGCAATTCGGACAACATATCCCAAGTCATCACATAGCAGAGATCTTCATAATCCTAGCTTACTTCAATTCATACTAGTGAGTAGTAGTTTTAACGTGCTACCAACCACAATTCATGGCACAGGTCATATGATCTAACTATGAACCTCCTGTGTGCCTGCCGCCTCCGTGGAACGTCGTCGATCGTGCGTGCTTTCGCTTCTCCCAAGTCAACCTCCTTGAAAACTGCCGGCTCCACAGCATCCTCAGTCAAACTCGAGAAATTTCCAGACAAACGTAGCATACTTACTTCCTCTTTGAGCTCCATTCCCTTCGTCACCTCGCCGCAGCTCATCTCGTTGACGCCAGCCGTCACGTCAAGGGAAGCCAGGAATTGCCAGCGGTGAAGCGGAAAAAATAGACCAACAAAAAATCACAAGTAGGTAAACGCCACGAATTAATTACCTGCAGGTAGAATAACAACACCTCAGTAATTTCAGTAGCACACCGTGCTTCACCACCGGCTTGCTCCCGAGATTGCAGAGGTGGACGGCGCTCGTGCCCTTGACGCCCTCGACGCACCACTCCATACCACCAAAACCAGTCGTCGACCCCAAGTCTCCCAAGCACCAGCGTCGTCGTCGTCCCACCAGCCATAGTAAAAAATGCGTCGCGTTCATCACATCGTCTAGACAGTCGAAAGAACGAACGCGCGACACCGCCCACGCGAGCGGCAACCCTAACTACTATCCCCCAGCAAACAAGGGCCTGCGCGGCCTCAAAGCATCGTCAAGCAAAGTAAACATTAACCAGCAAAGCCAATCGTGTCGCAAGGTAAACATAACTTCAAATTCCTCTGTGCGTAAATACTCTCCTCGGTCCGCCCGGCGTGCCACGCTCCCATCGATTGCCACCCCCAATTCCAACTGTAATCTTCAAAAGCACACAAGGTCTTTTCAATCACAGCAACGTGAGAGGTACCTCTTTCGAGCCCCTTCTCTTCAATACTCAGCACCGCGTCGACTGCCTCGAAATAGCAGCGCGTAGAATACTGGTGAACAAAGCCCTGTCTAGTTCTTCTTTCGCAATTCGGACAACATATCCCAAGTCATCACATAGCAGAGATCTTCATAATCCTAGCTTACTTCAATTCATACTAGTGAGTAGTAGTTTTAACGTGCTACCAACCACAATTCATGGCACAGGTCATATGATCTAACTATGAACCTCCTGTGTGCCTGCCGCCTCCGTGGAACGTCGTCGATCGTGCGTGCTTTCGCTTCTCCCAAGTCAACCTCCTTGAAAACTGCCGGCTCCACAGCATCCTCAGTCAAACTCGAGAAATTTCCAGACAAACGTAGCATACTTACTTCCTCTTTGAGCTCCATTCCCTTCGTCACCTCGCCGCAGCTCATCTCGTTGACGCCAGCCGTCACGTCAAGGGAAGCCGGGAATTGCCAGCGGTGAAGCGGAAAAAATAGACCAACAAAAAATCACAAGTAGGTAAACGCCACGAATTAATTACCTGCAGGTAGAATAACAACACCTCAGTAATTTCAGTAGCACACCGTGCTTCACCACCGGCTTGCTCCCGAGATTGCAGAGGTGGACGGCGCTCGTGCCCTTGACGCCCTCGACGCACCACTCCATACCACCAAAACCAGTCGTCGACCCCAAGTCTCCCAAGCACCAGCGTCGTCGTCGTCCCACCAGCCATAGTAAAAAATGCGTCGCGTTCGTCACGTCGTCTAGACAGTCGAAAGAACGAACGCGCGACACCGCCCACGCGAGCGGCAACCCTAACTACTATCCCCCAACAAACAAGGGCCTGCGCGGCCTCAAAGCATCGTCAAGCAAAGTAAACATTAACCAGCAAACGGCGTACGCTCAAACAACAGTTGGATAATTTAGTGTTGCAGGGGAACACATGGGCCCACGCAATGTGTGTGGCACTCGTCATAAATCACAGTTGTCAACACAGTCACGGCTTGTTTGTAAGTGGTCAGTGAAAAATACTCTAGATAATCATACAAGTGTGAACTTAATACAGTTCAACGAGGACACAAAACATGTGAGTGAAACAGTAATTAAATTCTAGTAAATAACACTGAACACATTGATATGCAGTCTCTGTTGGCGGTCCCAGATCGGTTTTGCTCCCTGCCCGGGAACTCTTCAGTGGGGTTTTTGGTTCAGTTGAGGCACCAGCGCCACAAAGTTCTAAAAATTCAAACCAGTCAGGCAGCAACCGGTGATGACCATAGTGTCACTGACATGTCACAGGCATAGGAGGTCACGGCGCTCTTTCCACAATCTACCGCAATAGACTTCGCAAATTCCCCTATTGCAGAAAAGTAGATCTTTCAACCTGACTAGTGCACCAGATTTGTTCCTTTGGATCGACAATGACTCCCTGGAGTTCTCTTTTACATCTTTAAAAATGACTTCAAGCAGTGAAATATAATTGGAATTATCCAGGTCGGCTATCCGCGCAGCCCGGTATTTCACAAACTTTGCAGCTCATCCGGACGTTGCAGAGGTCTACACCAACCTCAATGAGAAGTTTTCTGTTTTTTGTTTTGTCGTTTGGTGGTTTGAACTGTGTGCGCACCTTGCGATATATGTATTCATAACGCGACATGTATTACACGTGTATACAAATCGTCACGTGATGCATGCGACTATAATCTGAGTATGCAGCCACCTTCGCTCATACCTACGTGTGTTTCACACTGTGAATTGCTTTGTGCGTAGCCTTGTATGCCCCGTCACGCCGGGACACAAGTCGTGATTACCACGGTCTGATTTTCCTATCAGATGCCTCTGTTGCTTGGTACAAATGGCACAATGCGTGGTGGTTAGCCAGAGTGAATAGTGTAATCAATCACAGTTGTCAACACCACGCAAGTACGCTTGTGTTGATGATTGATAATTAAACAACAACCCTGGCTTACCACAATCATCGCACTTACCGTGTGTACCAAATATAGAAGCATCCGATAGTAGATACGGACCTCGACTTAATACGCGACACTTCTCCCGGCGCGATCGGGGCATACACGGCTGCACTGACGATTCATGACAGTCGATAGATATTTCATAAATGGTAGCGACGAGTCCATTGTACACGTTAGGTCGATCCTTTCAAATGCCGGGAAAATGCTCCCGCGGCCACAGGTCCTCCTCCCGCTGCCGCCAGCCCTCCTCCCGCTGCCGCAGCTCCTCCTCCCGCCGCTGCACCTCCTCCTCCCGCGGCCGCCGGTCCTCCTCCCGCCGCTGCACCTCCTCCTCCGCGGCCGCGCCTCCTCCTCCCGCTGCCGCCAGTCCTCCTCCCGCCGCCGCACCTCCTCCTCCCGCCGCTGCATCCTCCTCCCGCGGCCGCACCTCCCTCCTCCCGCTGCCGCCGGTCCTCCTCCCGCCGCCGCAGGTCCTCCTCCCGCCGCTGCACGCCTCCTCCGCCTGCCTCTCCTCCTCCGCGGCCGCCGGTCCGCCTCCACCGCCGCAGGTCCTCCTCCCACACCCGCAGGTCCTCCTCCCGCGGGAGGAGGAGGTGCAGCGGCGGGAGGAGGAGGTGCGGCGGCGGGAGGAGGACTGGCGGCCGCGGGAGGAGGAGCTGCGGCAGCGGGCGGAGGGCTGGCGGCCGCGGGAGGAGGAGGTGCAGCTGCGGGCGGCGGGAGGAGGACCTGCGGCCGCGGGAGCATTTTCCCGGCCGAAAAGGCCGTGCTCCCGACAGGACTCGAACCTGTGACCTATCGCTCACTAGTGCGATCGCTCTATTCCACTGCGCTACAAGAGCAACTTGATGCTCTGAAGCGCACTCTCAATGACATCCTTGTACAATGTGCGGGGAATCGAATTGCGCGATGACATATGCATCATCGACTTCATCATCGATGGCACATATGATTGATAATCGTGTAGGGCGCTACACTTCGGTGATATTTTGGATGGAATAGGCGAAAGTTGGTCATCGTCACATGAACACTTGATTTGCAGGTTGTTCATGGGTTGCCCATGAATGACGCGCATGTGTCATCGATATCTCATCAGACATCTCACCAGACATGAGATATACAATAATCAGACATGAAATATCTCATCATCGGACATCTCAAGGATGCTTTCTATGGATGAAACATTACATAGTTCAATCGATAACATGCAATATCTGGCCAAAGCGCAAACTTTGTTTCAAAATTTCCCACCCCAGTTTGAGTTTTCCACTCCAGTAGTAATGGAGTCTTTCCATCGATGGGAACCTGCAGTGCCGCACTGTATGATCTCCGCACAGCCCCCACCCATAATAACATATTCAAAGAACCATGCACGTGTGCTGTATGCATGTGTGGGTGGGTGTGGTTGGGTCGATGGATGAGTCGGTGCATCTTATCACGATACACTCACTCCACCAAAATGCGCATTACCTTTGGAGTTGCCGTTTCCATCCAGATCAAATCAGCGTGTGGGACAAATGCCTTTGCCCGAGCGATGCAAAAGTCGATTCCGGGCTTGAGAAGATAGTATCCCTCTCGTGTGCGTGGCTTCTCCCAGCACCAATAAACATCGCCAAAGCCGATTTCACGCGCCAGAATTTGTGCCTCTCGATGTGGCAAATTGGGAGCCTCGTATTGCCATCGGGTGAGAAGTCCATCAGCGTTGCGCAGCGAGCTGTCCCTGATGGCATTGGCTACCGCTTCTATACATACACATTGCAACCCACCGATGTACATAATTAAGATCTCTCACCATGCACGTGCGCGAGTGCGACGCGTGGACTTAGGACACTGAATTGTTGTGTATGGCATGCGTTCATTTGAGCAAGCAGCATGCTCATCAGTTTTTTGCAGATTAACTTCGGAGTTAAGGTCATCACTTCAGATATATGATCATTCAATTACAATATAACTAGTTGTATCACTCCAAAAACACCATCACATCACATACAAATGTATTGACATGACACCGTATATCAGTCAGAGGCATCCAGGATCACCCAGACCGTGACAAACACGACGCTTAGCCCGGCGCGGTGGGGCCTACGATAACTAGTTGTATATCTTCACTACTGTGCTTTGCAAATATACCATTATTGGCACAGTTCTGCATGCCCCCCTTCTCAAAGAAAGTCGCGCCATGCGTTGAGTTGCGATCCGTGTTCAGTGTCAAATGCACTAAATGCCACTGTGCTTGCCATACAATCATGGCAAGGGCGCTCTGGAATCAAAATCAGCAATTGAGATGGTGAATATTTCCTGCACGAGCTTCGAGAGATTGCGAGGAAGACAGTAGGATGTCATAAATTGATATGTGTATAGTCGTATGTGTTTATATAGATTCGATCGCTGCGCAACAAGGTGTATCCAGCGTATATACAATAGTTTGTATACACCCTGCAGCGACACGCACGGGATCGCAACGCCAAAACAGGGGCACCCACAAAAAATGCAGGCCCGGGAAAACTTCAGGACGGTATCATCCACCGTGGGGGGAATGACACAGGTCAGATCCCGTGTCATTCTGATCACGACTTGACAGAATGACAAGTCGTTCAGATATATCAACTCAATATAAATAGTAAGACAGTGTCCCGAGCATTTCCACAAATGTGACCAATTGCCAGTCTCAAAAGCAACGACATGTGGGCATACTTCAAATTATTCTCAAATCGCACTCATATGTTATACCCATCAAAGTTAGCTGAACAACAGTATCTATACAATAGATAAACAGAAATGATTCCCGCCATGCCTACATCTGTACCCTCATACAACATGCGTGGTGGTAAGCTAGCGTGCTGAATAAAATGTGTACCTTTATATACAATGAACACACAACTGGCACTAACGTCGCACAGCAGCAAGCTTAGCGCATGCAAGTGCTTTCTGGTGAATCGGATTTGTGATCCAAAACACAGTGTAAAAGCCCACCTTTTGATACATGCACACAACATGGTATGCTTGAATGTCTTCACACAATGCACAATCCGTCTTACCACTGTATGTGCACAGATGTGCCTCGCGAACCCAGTCTTCTTGTGCCTTTGTAATGTCAGCGTCTGTCTCCATTCCGCTCAACTCTTCGAACATCTGAGCCATAGGTGAAAGCTGCTGGTTGCATGTGCCCAATATGAAGGGTTGATCTCGTGAATCCCAGTTGCTATCAATCAGGTTAGCGGCATCAGCATCTGTCCTCGCCACAATGAGTGTGTTTGTGCCCATGATGTCGCACTGCAAGCGCTGCAGAAAGAACAACACCGTTCATTAGTAGAAGAAAGGTGTTGGACTCTTAACATACGAAGTACTATGCTGACAATGCTTTCACTTTTGTGCACACCCCGTTGCAACATAGCAGATACCACGCCTTGGACAAATCTGAAAGTGAATAGGTATGCCACTTTTTATCGCCCATCTGATGGCTAGGCCCGACACACGAGCGCTTTATGTCAGCTGCAGCTGACACACCGCACGCTCCATTGAAATTTCTGTATGCTCACATCCACTGTGGCATCAGCATGTCCTGGTGCTTATGGACCCTTTGCACATTATTTCGATATTACTATTCACTCTGGCTTACCACCACACATGGTAAGATTGTATCAAGCAACAGAGGCATCACATAATTAAATAAGACCGTGATAATCACAACGTATGTCCCCGTGCGACACTATTTCAACACGTCAACATCTATGAGTGTTCACCGCATTTCACTCAGACGGACATACAAAACATTAGCTTGGTGTGATCATATCTCCATAGCTCTCACTCTACCGAGACTTGGCTGTTGCAAGGATGCATATTTCACAGATGTGATATGATGTCCTAACAATGCGGTATAGCTGGAAGCGTAAGGAAGTCTTAGAAATTAACTCTTCTTGAATTGAATAGCGCTTCTCCTTGATGAAACTGACCACCCCTCCATTCTACCTCTTCCCAAGACAATAATGCTTGATTTGTGAAGTCGGATGCCTTTGCGACCCGCCGGCCCCTCAGGATGTGTGAGTCACCATGGTGAGACCAACTCACCAACTTTGTATGCTAAAGCGAAAGCACACTTTTGCCAACACTCATACCAGTTTCGTATGCTCACCACAATGTACACGTCTTCACCAACGCATGCTAGTTTGGTCTATATTATATCACTCTAAAAACACCACCACATCGAATGCAAATGTATTGATATGACACCATATATTAGAGCCATCCAGGATCACCCAGACCGTGATAAACACGACGCTTATCCCGGCGCGACAGGGCCTGCGAGACTTGTGAAATGCGGCACATCATCGTGTGATTAACATATGATGCATGTGCGAGATGTATCACTGCGTCGTAAAGTGCGCACCGTGCAGAAACGTAATCCTCAGCCTACGTCGCACATACACCATAGCGGTATAATATATGCAGGGTCGTTGTACCGCAACCTTTCTTGCACAGCGACCAACCAGGCTATATAACAATCCAAAAAGGGTATGCAACAATGTTACGATTCGATCCTGAGTGGGGCTTTGGAACCCACTCGCTCGTTTCCATACGACTACGATAAGGAGGTAACGTGCTTGTGTCAAGCCTATTAGACGGCTTGGCATGCCGTATTATGTTGTCATTCCGTGATTTTTACCTCCTTGGTGCATCGTACCATAATAATTATAACGGGCACTGTACTTTGTATAACATAATTATTGATATACAATTTGTACCGAACGAACATCAAACGGTGTGTAGTCAATGTGGTATATAATCTCACGGTGTATGCCATATGTATTGGGCCACACACTTAATAGTATGATCGGCAGGCATCGGTAGGTCATGGCACTCACTCACTTTTAAGAAAACCCGACGTTAAGAAAGCAGCCAGCGTTTGGGGGGGGTACCCAACTCGATGAGTACGGCTGGCTGGCTTTTTCGGCTAAGAAAATTCCCGAAATAAGCAACCTTTGTGCTGGCGCCGCAGGCGATTTTTCCTGAAATTATGGCCGTTTTAAGCGTTTATCAATGAAAATTTAAGAAAATAGCTGGCTAATTGAAAGAAAATGGCTTACTATTCTTCGAGTTCTCTTATGACGCTGACGCTGGCGGGGGGGGTACCCAACTCGATGAGTACGGCTGGCTGGCCCAAAATCCCCGTTTTCTTAAATATGGGCGATTACTGTATGTCAAAGGTCTACAAACTACTGTGAGCTACTAAATAGCTGTCACAAATAATCAGCAGTTGTAATCTTGTAAAATCAAGTCAATTATCAATGAAGTCAACATGCACACAGGCAGCGGGCATCATGCGCAATGTATTCTTATTGTCCGTGATCGCACCGCTGCCGTGAGACGATCAATATGCTCTTGAGTATTCACGAGAACCTTACCGCCCTGTGAATCACACAACTACATGCACGTCACCATCCAACATCCAATAAATGCACTGCATGTGGCTGCGCGTGGCTGGTGGGTGGGTATGTGTGCTCATCCTTGGGTCGATTCCTTTGGCAACCAAAACCCAGGCCCCAAACTCACCACAGAACAACAGCTGCAATATGGACCCAGACCAAGGACCGAATCAAGGTAGTGTTTGTGTGAACGCCTTTTTTTCAAAACCTTTCAAAATCTTTTATTTCATGAATATGTCGCCCTGAGCAATCTAAACATATTGGGCCCTTCAAGAATTAAATTGGCCGTGTGATGGAAAAGTTATGGTGGATACTGCTCGGCGATCCTCTCCCATACTTAATCATACTTAAGCACATACTTAAATTGCTAATATCTCAAGATCTAGAATCTGAAAAGTTTTTGCAGAAACAGCCTTCGCGCAAACGCTACCTTGAACTGATTCACAACACACCACCATCTGCTAGGCACTCCAGGATTGGTGGGCAGCGTGACACTGTCACTGTGTGCATCAGCGCAGGAGTGTGTTGATCACATAGAGGAATCAACTTGTTTCATACAAATGCCAGCATTACGCTCGCACCATGTGGCCGCACTTTTTGGTGCCCGGTTTCTGATCCTCAAGGTGAATGCCAGCCGCGCCGTTCTCCACGAACATCTTGGTGAGCTTCATAGTGGCAGTCAGCCCTCCATGACCAGTGTCCGCATCCGCAATGATAGGCGCAAAATAATCCACTGGAGGAGTTTGCAGACGTGCATTGGAGTGCCAAGCGGCTCGTTCGTTGCGCTGCTTTCGATCATGGAAGAGCTGTGCATTGAATAATTGCTCAACCTGCAAACACGTTAAATATTTCAGCATTCATGGGGCGGAGATGATTATTTGAGATTTAGTACAAATAGTTAGTTTCACACAAATTTTGACAGCCAATTATTTCGCTATAGTCCGACGTCAGAAGATGCCTCATTTTTGGGGGACACATCGGTCCACGCCGGATCGGCTACCGATTTGCTCAATTCACTCGTGAGAATTGCCTTCAATTTGCTCGCGTGAAGCCAAATTCAAACGAAATGAAAACTTTCCAGGGCCCAAGACAATTTTGGGTGCCCCTGTTTGCACGTTGGGTTCCCGTGAGTGGCGTGGCAGGGTGTATATGATAAAAAAACGAAATGAAAACTCAATTCGGCACAGACTCAATTCGCTCGGCTGACTGTCCCTGTTGAATATTCGATGCAGACCCAACCAAAATTGGCGCTCGTAGACTGTACCAGACACATCAAACTTTTGCGACAATATGGATATGTTACGTCCACGTCGGCCTAGCGAAAGAATAGGCCGCCAAATTTTGCGTGAAACACTCTAATCCTGTTCCCATAGCTACCCGCAGTGCCTGGAAGGGTCATTATGACATATATACAGACACCCCAAGGTGTGACGCAATCACAGTGCCCGAAAGGGGCATTTTCATGACATATATACGTGCATAATATGCCTTGCAAAATATTGAAACACCCTTGAGACACCTGCCCATGTCTAGCAAGCGAGGGGGGGTGGGGCGTGGGGGCAGGGAGACCTGAGCCTGCCCCCCACCCCCTCCGACAGAAAGTCAGGGGTGCTAAAACTCACCCCTTCATCTAAATTCCAGGTTGGATGTTGGAAATTCCAGTATCTTGTTGTTTGAATAACAATCATGCCTTACCACAACGCACTTGCGTGTCCCAACCAACCGCGACATCCGATAGTACACTCACATTACAAGTTGTAATCTATGCCATGTGGCCCCTTTCCACCTTAGGAGCAACACATGGGCTACCTACTATATGTGATACATGCGTGCACACACAGAGAGTCGGATGAGCACCTTGTTTGGCACAGTGTCCATAGGGTAGTCTGCGACGTCAGGTCCGGGTTCATTTGAAGTGGATGCGGTACTTGATGATTGCCACCCGCTAACATATATTGTCTTCAAGTACTTGGCCATTTGAGTGACCTACACGTGTGCTCGCAACGATGCGCCGACACAAGAATGCATGCACCATCACAGTGATTTGCATGCACCGTCCATTTTCACCTTCTTCCGTTCACATCCGTCTCACTACATACATGAGTGAATTCAGACCGCTGCAAATTGCCGTAGTAAGTGCGAGCCCTAACACACGTGGATGTACATTTTAATGGTCATGCCGAGTCAGAGCCTTTTCCCGCCCCTATTTGGGACTTCTGGTTATTTTCAAAAGTTTCCACTTCCAGTGCCACTTTTGTAACTCGGGATTGTGCCACTGTCTATATTTTCAATGTGTTATATCATACACATACAAACCAAACCCGATTCATTTTCAACAACATGCGAATTCCGAATCCTTAACAAAAACACTTTTGGAAGCTCCCAAGGGTCGATATTCTGGATTACACATTCCGTTCCAAAAGTGGGTATCGTAGTCTATGGTGGGATGTTCCCGAACACAACCAGAATTTTTGTATGCATTTAGGCATGACACGCAAGAAAGTAGACACTTCATAAAGGATGATGGTGATATCCCTGCGCCCTTTCACCCTGATGGCGAAATAATTTCCAGCTTAGTAGGTGGTTGCAAGTACATAAATTAGGGCATGCCTGCTTTAAAGGTGACTATGATCTAGCACCCTCGAAGCCCAAACCAACACTGTATTATAAGCGTACTTTCAGAGTCCCAAGTTCTGAACATATTTGCTATTTTGATACGTATCATATTATTGGTTTTTGTGCCGAATATATTGATATATATATTTTGCACAACAAGGTGTATTCATAATATATATTTCTTGGGACGATTATTTAATTTGACATCTTCTACATACTTGGGGACGTGGTGTACTCCTTGCACAACGGGGTGTGCTCAAAGGTGTCTTCAGGTGTGCCCACTTATCACTCTTATGGAAATGAACGGGGCATCGTCCTGCCTTGTATGTTAAGTTGACAATATAGTTTTTACTCCCCCCGCGGTGGTTGATACCGTCCTGAAGTTTTTCAGGGCCCAAGATACTTTTGGGTGCCCCTGTGTGCACGTCGCGTTCCCGTGAGTGGCGTGGCAGGATGTACATAAAAATAAGCACGCGTATACGCTTGAGCAGTCCTACGACACTACGCATGCTGACACACATCCGGTGTATAGTTCATACTGTTAGATGATTGTCTGCATCCACCCAAAGTACCTACTACGTTGACATGTTGGTACATTTGTATGGGATGTGATGACGGAGATGTCACGGTTATCTTCTTGTATGTTCTGTCCTACCCCCACTCGTGATCCAGGGTGCGCGCGCGTACCTGCACGGGGTCCAATGCTCCGAATGTGGCATCGGTGCGTCCAGCAGCCTTGAGCTCGGAAAAAAAGTTGTAAGCCTTATCAGCAAACTTGCTTGATGGATAGTCGATCTTCACAGTGCCCCTAAGGTTCACAACCTGTGACCGCCACGCGAGCCAGTAAACTACCGCAACGCGTTCACAATATGATCAATTACACCAGCAGTAAGGTCTGCTGATATCATTACCCACTTAAAGCTGTAAACCAGCTACCATAACAACCTGTGCCGCGCTTGACGTCGAGGTCGATATCTATGAGCTAGCCTTTTATTTTGTTGTTTCGTTGAATTATAGTTCCCATACAATCTTGGGTGTTGAGTATAATAAGCACTGATCAGGCCAAGCCCCGCATGACAGACCACAATCCACAAAAGCGCTGCTGATGCCGGATCAATTTATCGAAGTGTAGCTGATATCCTGACTGATTAGAAGTGTGTAGACAGGATTCCAAGCATTCCTGGGCTGTATTTCTGGTACTCTTTCGTACATTTTGCAAAAAATCTCATATAATCTTACCCAGATGCAAACGTCCTGTGTGAAATCCTGAAGTTTTTGACGACAACAAAGAACAGAACATAAAGAAGACGACCCTGTCAGGTTGTCGGGCTTTTGTTTTGCGGAGCGTCCGTTTTTTTCTTCTTCTTTTTCTTCTTCTTCTCTGTTTTCCTTTCTTTAATCCGATTTTCTGTCTGTAATAATGCGTTAATCTACTATATTTTTATATACATCCTGCCACATTTATCTACTCTCTATATATATGTCTTTGTTGTGATACTTGTATACTTGTGGCTATCTTGTGCCCGCGCGCATTTGGTTTATTTAGTTGTCAGACTTCTTGTGGCAGCACAAGTACCATCACACCACAAACAAGAATAATGAAAGCAGACAATGTTGCATGGGAGGCAAATGCATATAAACAGTGGGTTAGTATGCAGAACAGCACTGGGAGAAATGTACGTAGGTCTACTACTACTACATACTACATACTACTACATTCTACATACTACATACTACATACTACTACATACTACTACATACTACTACATACTACTACATACTACTACATACTGCTACATACTACATACTACATACTACATACTACATACTACATACTACCACTACTACTGCCACTACCACTACTACCACCACCACCACTACTACTACTGTTACCACTACTTGTACTACCACTGGACACATACAAAAGACTACATGCCCCCGAAAGCAGGTTACTACACATCAGCATGGTGGAATGGGGAAACAAGGAGCCGGATGACACAGATGTCTGCAACTGTCTACAGTTGCAAGAGTATGCAACTTAATATCTCCACAGGCTTCATTATATCGTAACTGAGATTATGATAAATTCGCACACAACAAAATATATACACATCACTAGTTGTAAGCTAGATGATCTACGATGTCGCCCCCTCAACGCTTGCCACTACCTTCAGCAGTGACGATGCTTGGCACCACACTGTGTGGCAACCCTGTGGTGGATAAGGACGGTGCTGGACCTTTCCCCACTTTCTCATCTATGTATTTCCCCAAACAAATTTTGAAAGTTGAGCGATCGGACCGGGAATTAATAGATAGCCCAGCCTGCATGAGACATTTATTTGCTGGAGACAATGTCATGTAATATTGGACGCCTCCGTATGTTGCTTGGAATATGCAAATCCGTTGTGAATAGCCAGAGTTTATATTAATAATGGCATCGATTTTCATTATCGCACGCACGGCGCATGCATTCACATCAGCTACACATTGCATTTGTGTCGCCTCTTCAATTGGCATGGCGTATCCACCATTCCAACATGCCCTACTCGACAGTTCTACGGTTCAGAACTTTGCAGGGAGCGAGTGTGAAAAGTCTGCAAAAAAGCTGATATATGGCTGTGTGCCCTCAACGTATATTGCAGATTCTTTCAGAACTTAGTTGAGAGTGAGTGGAGAGAGATGAAAATTTGCCAGTGTTTAGTACAATCGGCATTACGCCCCTCAACTTTTGCAACTTTCAGAATTTTGTTGGGAGCGAGTGATGTGGAGTGTGAGGGAAGTTTGTCAGATTTCAGTATATAATCACGCCCCCTTGTGTTGTGTCACTTTAAGAATTTTGTTAAGTACTTGAATGATTGTGGGAATTTAGCAAACGATGCGGAAGTGACGAGGTATTTCACATACATTTCATGCACAATAAGTTGCTTATTTTCCGGACTGACAATTGTGGACCTGGAAGAATTGTCTCACCCCACCATCTATGCACAGCAGACGTAAGTGCAGGTTACACATAATGCATATGAACATATGTGTGCGAAATGTTATTTCTTGTTGAAGATATGTTTTTAGGGGCTTCGACTGCAACCACGTGCGTACGTTTCAAGAAAACTTTTTAAGGTGCACCCATTTGCAATTTATCGTGAGATTAGTTGGGACACTACGTATGTATCTTGCACTATACGTTAAGTTGGTATTATACTTTTCTTCCCCCCCGCGGAGGTCAATCCCGTCCCGGCGAAGTCTTCCAGTAGAGCCGCTACTCTTAGGTAGGAGCCGTTGATATTTTTAGGCTGTGATATTGCGCACATCATGCCAGGGTGTATACATAATTATACATGCATCCATGTGATAATATACATACTTATATGTGATACATATAAGTAACATATAATATACATATAATATACATACTTATATAGGTGTATACAAAATGTGGCGTGGCAGGGTGTATATGAAAATAATGTATACAAAATGTGATAATATACATACTTACACGTTTACACACAAACACGTACATATGAGTGCTATGTCCAAAATACGACAACTCGAATCGTACATAGGGCGACATACTTGTGCTGCTGTGTAGCGCCGCTCCGTATAATCCCAGCGTGGCTCTGACCACCACTTGAGCACATCGTCCACTTCTTCTTTATTCGCTTTGGCCTCCGGATCAACGCCAAACGAAGTCGTTGCATAAGGTCGATTATGTTTCATACCGACATTCTCAGCAGAGTGATAATCATATCCTAATCAATTACACCCAGTACAGCAATGACCCCGTGACAAAAACAACAACTCTTACACCGGCAGTCAATTTTCTAAATGCCCACCCCTCCACAATCCACATATTCATCGTGGCGTGATTGTCGTCGGTGAGTGCGTCCGAGATTGCAAATGCGGCGTGTGAGCGAGCGAGCGAGCGAGTACAATAAGAACGTACACTTATCAGTGTGATTGTGCACGGGTGTATGTAAGTGCAAATGTGAGTGTGATGAGTGAAAGCGCGAGTTAGAGTGCAAGTGCGAGAGTGAATGTGTAGTGGAGGAGAGAAAGCGCGCGCGCGCACACGCATATATATGTATATATACATAGGTGTATATAGCACGTTGCGTTCCCGTGAGTGGCGTGGCAGGGTGTATATAAAAATACATAGGTGTATATAGAAATATATACATAGGTGCATAATAGCATATCAGTCGAACGCATTTGAGTCGCGGTCAAAGTGTTATATCGGATGTCTATGTTGCTGGACTCACAAGAATCCCCCCTCAAATGCTTGGTCGTCAGCCAGAGTTATCATATAAACTAGGGTACCGCTGACCAAGGTATGTACCACTGGTCCAGAACAAACTTTGGTTAGCGCACGCCTCTGTGATGCCATTTGGGGCGCGCGTGTGCGTGTGCGTACGCGTGTGTGTTGGGTATCGTGATCGAAGGAGGGCCTGTTTGAGAGACACAGGCGCATTATGTACGCATATATATACACGTATGTCAATGGATATCCGCGTGCGTGCGCGCGCGCGGCTGTGCATGTATGGACATTAAGATTAGACGCATGCTCGCGCGTATATAGTCTTTGCATGCACGCATGTATCGTGTGCATGCACGCATGTGCAGTGCAATGCGCACGAATCCATGCATCGTAAATATGTTTAACATCAATTCACCAGTTGATAAATGATGTGCAACATCCAGCAAAACTGTAATTCCACTGACGTGAGTGATATCCTAGCTAAAAGCGGCAACCTGAAGCAACGCATGGGCACGATTATCATGGCCCGGTGTACGCGTCCTCGAAGGAGGTAGAGAGGACAGCAGAAAGCAACAGGAAACCGCCCAGTCATCTGACGAAATCGCATAGTAGGGCCGTGGTATGAAATTAAACAGTTGCTCGTCACCATAAATTTCTTTCCATATCGCCAAAAATATTTTTAGCAGCACCAGGCTAGGGATCGTCATCCCTTAGGTGTTTGCCATAGTAAGAGCATAAAATTGGAAAGTCAGATCACTATGAAACTGCAAGTTGCAATCTATGCGTCTCCATTAGACTATCACACCATCACGGCATGTGTGTGACGAGTGCCGAATGGGTTGTAATAATACCTGCTGTTGTGCGAGAGAGCACGCGGTAACCCCTCTTCAGACAACCTCCATTGCGAACACCCGCTTCCGCTCTTCGCCTTAATGAACTCAACATATTGAAGCTCCAACACGGATGCCAATTCAGCTTTTTATCGTGGGTTTTAACATGTACGCATAGAGCAGCCCGCACAGCAGTTCCACCGTTGCTTAACCTGCTGCAGCAATGCCTATCAACAGCGGGGAAACTCTTTTAGTCTGGCACGTCAGCGACGCTCCTTTAGAGTTGCTGCAGGGATAAAGCGGTGCATATGTATAAAGTATAATGCGCCGATTTCAAATACTACTCTATCACGAGTTCATGACATTCCAGGGCAAACGTAACCGAAAGATACGAAAAAATGTAAACAAAGGTTAGCGACGCGAGTCGTCGTCGGATTATTTTCTAACGCAATCTAACGATCATGAGCGATATGGCGCACGCGAACCTCTGCAAAAGCTTAATAACAACATATCTTTTGCAGTTACTTTCTGCGTGCATTCGTATCTGACCTGGGGCCTAAATAAAATGACCTGGAGCCGGTGGCGTAAGCCGTAAGGCCAACCGGATTCTTGTGAAATGTGAAGTCGTTACGAGGCCAGATTCTCAGCTTCAACGAACTGATCCGTAACGGCGTGCTGAGGTTGGCTGTCGAATAATTATAAACGCTGCTCGCATGCATGCGCTCCCAGCCGACGCACCGAAGGCGCTTTATACACATAGTTGGTAGCCCCACACACCGCGCAGTACCATCCTTACCTCACATCGGTGTGTTTCATATTGGCGTTCCGTATTTAGCACATTCGATTCGATGTTTCGTGTTTAAGAGGTGTGCGTGTCCCATATTTAACATATGCCATTTGTTTTATATTGAACATATAACGTTTTTGTCGCTCACATCTAACATATTTAATCGACGCGTTCCATGTTTAACACATTAGGGCTGGGTCACATATTTGATATATGCGATTCGCGTCTTATATTTAACACATCACATCCGCGTTCCATATTTAACACATTGGAATTGAGTTTCCATATTTACAACATTACATCCTTGCTCTCCAAGACGTTCCGTAAGCGTACTTTCAGAGTCCGAAACCCCAAGTTCTGCACATAATTGCAGCGAGGGTGCATCTCTATAATTATACAAAAAAATCTGCACATAATTGCTATTTTGATATATCATATTGTTAGGTTTTGTGTGACATACTGTTATATATTGTCTTGAAGATTATTTGATTTGACATCTTCTACATACTTGGGGACGTGGTGTACTTCTTACACAACCCTTTGGGGTGTGCTCAAAGGTGTATTCCGGTGCGCCCACTTATCACTCTTATGGGAATGAACGGGACACCATCCTGCCTTGTGTGCTAAGTTGAAAATCTAGTTTTTACTCCCCCCGCGGAGGTTGATACCGACCTGAAGTTTTTCAGGGCCCAAGATAGTTTTGGGTGCCCCTGTTTGCACGTCGTGTTCCTGTGAGTGGCGTGGCAGTAGTTTAAAATATATTTAGTGTACGTAAAAATATTTAGCACATTACATTCGTGTCATATATTGAATACATTAGAATCGGTGTTCGTCCATATTTAAAACATTAGTTTTGGGTTTCATATTTAACACATTAGATCGGTGTACCATATTTAACACACGAGGTCGATGCTCCCTATTCAACACATCAGATTTGGGATCTTATATTCAATACATTAGATTTGGGATCTTATATTTAACACATTAGATCGCGTGACGTGTGAACTTGTGAACTTGTGAACTTGTGAGCTTGTGAACTTGTGACATATTTATATTTACATATATGATAGGACAAATGTGTATTCAACATATATGATATGACATATATGATATGACAATTGCGTAATACATGACATATATCACATATTATTGTTTTGATATATATTTTAGCCGTACGATTGATTTGATTTGATCGGACGACGTGTTTAAAAACATATTGTCTTGAATATGGAACATGCATATAATGTGTTATATGATTTATAGGATGTGGAGAAATGCGTGTTTTTTTTGGGGGGGGGGTTTGGGGTTTTTGTTCGGACGAGAGGAATAGATGCACCTTCGGTGCGATGACATCGCTGGCGCAGCCATATGCCATATCAGACCGGAATGTATGAAGCTACGAATGCATCCATACGTAAGGATAGGGTACCGCGGTGCCACACGCATCCCGCCATTCGCTAGAGCTGCACAACTTAAAGTGGTCCGTTCATTTTTAATAGTGGTAATTTTCCGAATCCGACAGTCCATATACGATTCCAAAGATCAAAGTACGATACAGTCCTTTGTCGCTCCCCAGGAATCTCTTAGGACCTTCCGATGTTTCCGATCTAAAAACCTTGGACGGCTCAACTTTAGTTGGGCACCCCTACCATTTGCGGTCCGAGGGTTCGTGGTACGAGGCACGCTCTTATATGTTCGAATACATTTGACCACTTCCACGACTCAGATATGCTGGAGGTTATATTGGGGGTATAACGCCGTAAATTAATAGTTGAACGCCCCCCCCCCGGTTGTGCTTGATATTGGATGGATCAAATGGAACATTCAGACCACCCCTACATTTCAAAAACAATAATCCGAAAAATGAAAACACTTTGGCGGGCAAACTGGCTCACCGCACACTGTTAAGGCGATGCTAAGGCGAGCATTTCAATTCGAAGCGCTGTGCACGGCTATACCTCGCGAACTTTTCCGATGATTTTGCGAGCAGGTTGCGAGCAGTTTGAACTTAATTATCGTAGCTGACCGGCACGGATGCTGCGAACGCATATTTCGCCATTCGCGGTATGCGTCCTATTTGGCACTGTGCTTGTACTAGGGTGTATCGCGAGTCAGACGAGAGACAGTCGTGTCTGAATGACGAGTGACAGCACCAGTGACAGTCACCAGTATGACCGCGAGGTATGACAAGGGTGACTGACAGCTTGTGACTTTTTGAACATCTGCAACCACAGCAGATCAGGTTGAGAGAATTGGTGGGAAACCATTCCAGAAATGGGGGGGGAACCATTTTATATTCAAACAGCCACACAGATCTGGAGGGAAACCAGGAGAGTCCCAGATCTTGCCACATCATCAGATCTATGACTATTCAGTAATTCAGAGCAGAGATCACTGTATGACTGGCAGCTACAGCCCAAGGGCCAAATGACAAGACCTGTCAGAGGATATGTGAACATGAAGTGACTGAGCATGTGACTGTCGAATTCGGATGAGATCTGAGGGAATTCGAGTCGACATGTTACTACTTAAAGAGCTGAACAAGCTCTCATGTCAGTTTTTGAATTAGTTACACATTGGCACTGACCTCTGGTGTCTTGTAACTTCAAACAGTGAAAGTTCATCTAAGTATAAAGAAATATCCGACAGTATACAAAGCATTCCGATATCAACCTATGGTCCTAGTACCATATTCCCTGTAAGTGTTACTTGCACCCTTGTGAGACTGGTTCAGTCCTCACAACCGAACAACTGGTATCAGCGTGGTCGTGGTTCACGACTTCCGTTAGTATCTGCGTTCCACAACGCGTTGTACAAACACAATTTTAGCCTGAATCTTCCGCCTTTGGGCGAAGGTGTCGTGCCTCAACCAAAGCACGACCTGTTCCTCTGAGAACACACTATATCCGCATATCGTACCGACCTGTGCCGTATAATTACGACTGTGCAGTTTGCCGCTGGGCCAACTTTCCTTCTCTGAGCGACCTTTCCGCAGGATTCTTCGCGCGATTGGAATTTTGCCCTGAAACGAAATCGTGCCTCAACCAAAGCACGACTTGTTCTCATAAGAACACTACGTATCTGTTAATTATCTCGACTTGTTCCCGCATAATGATGACGACTGCACGCCTTCAGAAATTGTCTCGTACCAGCGTGTGAATTTCTCCAGCGACCTTTCCGCAAACGGTGGAATTTCAATTTAAATCGGCGAATTCTCGCTGGGCAAGTCTTGACAATTCTTGACGCGACAGACACCGTACGACAGTACTTGAACTACAAGCTCAGCACCGTATTTTGGTGCCCTTTCCCTCGTGCGGTGATCTTCCTGCGCAATTTGCCCCCTAGTGGCGAAATCGTACGGAAATTAACGACTACCGACGCCTCCTCCTTGCTGCCGTTTCCGTGCGCAAGGCTGAGAGCGTGATCGACAGCAGCTGCGTTTTGTTACGGAAGAAATCTTCTTTTCTGGACAACCTTTCCGCAGGATTTATTTTTGCCGGCGGTTTGTACCGGTAATTAAACATATTTTAGCCGAAATTATCGCCAAAACGCGTCTGCCGTACCGTAATGATGATGAATGACTACGGAGCACAACAGCCCGTCACTGGTGCGAGCGTATCTCCGCGACCAGTGACGTCTTTCGGGCCAGCAGTGTCGGAATTGGGCGCCCACTTTGGGGTCCCGCCGTCTGCCGTACAACACACAGCTGGCTTTCCGCCGTTTCCGTACGACTACAGCGGACAATTTGCTGCGTACCCTCCGGGTGCTGCTTTCGACGCCGGGTTAATGATGACACCGCAGCAGCAATTTGTGAGCCAGTCGCAATTGCAACCGCAAACGTCACAGCAGCTGGAGTTTCAGCAATTCGTGCACCAGCAGCAACTGGAACTGCAACGACAACTGCTTTGGCAGCAGCAGCAACCGCACCAACACCAACTGCAGCCGAGATCGCTATGGCAAACGCAGGTGCCGGTTGCTTCCGTGGCAGTGAGACCCGTGTCACCGGTTCCCTTCGGTGCCTTCACACCTGAACCGGTGCAGCCTTCCTCTACACCTGCTTTCCTTGCTGCTTCTGGACAGGCACCCTTGCACCCGGGCCCTGTCAACCCTGCAGGATCTACCAGCCCTGAGGGGGGGGAGGAGAACCAACGCCAGTAGGACCCTTGCCGCTGGCTTCACAGCTCAGCGCTGGTTCCTGCACAGTATCTCCTGCAGTGTTCTTTACTGACGTTACGCAGGGCGGTGCTCCTGACCCAGCGATTTTGTCTGCGTTATTGACTTCGGGACCTGCGCCTACCACTTCTTGCCCAAAGATGGGGGATTGGGTCCCCATGGCAACAGGGGCCGCCGGAGGCCCTGGCCAATTTTCTGCGACGTCAGTAACAGAGGCCAGCGATGCGGTGTCTTGCCCGACGATGGGGGATCGGGTCCCCATGGCAACAGGGGCCGCCGGAGGCCCTGGCCAATTTTCTGCGACGTCAGCACAGAGGCCAGCGCAGCGGTGTCTTGCCCGACGATGGGGGATCGGGTCCCCATGGCAACAGGGGCCGCCGGAGGCCCTGGCCAATTTTCTGCGACGTCAGTGACAGGGGCCAGCGCAGCGGTGTCTTGCCCGACGATGGGGGATCGGGTCCCCATGGCAACAAGGGCCGCCGGAGGCCCTGGCCAATTTTCTGCGACGTCAGTGACAGGGGCCAGCGCAGCAGTGTCTTGCCCGACGATGGGGGATCGGGTCCCCATGGCAACAGGGGCCGCCGGAGGCCCTGGCCAAAATTCTGCGACACCAGCGACAGGGGCCAGCGTAGCGGTAGCAACGCCAGGGGGGGTCCAGCAGCAGCCAGCGGCAGCAGCAGCCAGCGAGGGACGCGCAGAACGAACCAGGAGGTTATCGGAGCGCACAGAGCTGCTGATTCAGCGCAGTAGAGCCATCGCAGGTGCTGCCTCAGCCGCCCGAGCAGGCGCTGCCCCAACGGCCCACGCAGGCGCTGCCCCAACGGCCCACGCAGGCGCTGCCCCAGCAGTCCACGCAGGCGCTGCCCCAGCGGCTCACGCAAGCGTCGCCCCAGCTGCTCACGCAAGCGTTGCCCCAGCAGCCCACGCAGGCGCTACCCCAACTGCGCACGCAGGCGCGGTCCCAGCGGCCCACGCAGGCGCTGCCCCAGCGGCTCACGCGAGCGCCGCCTCAATCGCTCACGCAAGCGCTGCTCCAGCAACCTTGGCAAGCGCTGCCCCGGTAGTCCATGTGGGTGTCGTTCCAGCGGTTCACACGAGCGCTGCTCAGCTCAGTTACGTGGATGTGTTTCCCCAGCTGCCAGCACCCGGTAACCCTCCAGCACCGATGCCAGCGTCAGGTGACCTAGTCAGTCCAGGCTTAGTGACTGCATTGGAGGCTCATGGATCGCAACTGCAAGCAGGAGTGCGTTCGGTCAGACAGCTGAGAGAGACACACGGGTTACAGCCTGCGGACTTGCCAGTTCACAAACCGGACCCAGTTGCACCCGTCAGTGGCTCAACCTCAGCACCTGCAGCCAGTACGTCATCCCGATCTTTTACCAGACCCCAGCATAAAGGCCCAGGAAGATTGTCTGAGCAAGATGTTCTCGGTAGAGTTCATAGAAGGAAAGGGCCAGATCAGAAGGTGAGGATGCTGAAGTGGACTGAGGATGACAATTCCCTCTGGAGCGACCATAGTGGGGAGAGCGCTGGATCTCAGCGGAGTACCCCAGTTCGGCTGCAGTTGATAGCAGCTACCAGGAAGGAGAGAGAGACACTCGTACGTTGGTTTAATAATGAACCACGTACCCAGCCTGGCCGTTTGCAGTTGTACGCAGCCACTGTGACAAATCTGCAGGACCTGAAGGACCAAGTGAGCTCGAGGGAGTACGCTCGCATGTTGAGACATGGGGCTCTCAGACACGAAGGAGGAATTCCCATTAAGTTCTTTGCGGGAATTAACTTCGGACGAGCACGACCTCTGAACCGACGAGATGAGCACCCAGCTCAGAGCAACAGGTTTGCTGTGCTCCCTGAGGTTCCGTCAGATCAGTCAGCATCATTGGTGGCAGCACCCAGCAACAGCCAGCCGGCCCAGCGGGGGTCCCCTGAGGATGATCCCAGCAGCAGCAGCGGTAGCGAATCGTCGCTCAGTGAGAAATCAGTATCGCCAGAGCGAGAGCGCAGATACCGCAGCAGCAGCAGTGACGACAGTGGAGAGCGGAGCAGAGGGCGGCGAAGATTCAAGAAGAAGAAGAAGAAGTCCAAGAAGCCCAAGAAGCGAAGCAAGTTCACTGCTGAGGAGAAGGGAAAGGCTAGGGCTGCTGTAGCGGCTGAGGAGAACCACTCCCTGACGCCAGAGATGGCGGTGAAAACCCTGCTGAAGGACAAGGCTCTTAGAGACCAGGCCTTCGAGTGTCTGCCTGCGGAGAGACAGCGGGCTATAGCCAGTGCGAAGGCCGCAGGGGAAGACGTGCACTGGGAGCAAGAGGGGTGGGAAGCTATGATGGCTGCCCAGAGGACAGTGCTGCAGGAGAGGAGTACCCCTCACCCGTTGCCAGTGCGTTCCCCCACACCGAAGGACACAGACTTGGTGTGGTACGAACACACCAAAGCCCTACATCCAACGCTGAGTGAGGATGAGGCATGGCAATTGGCGGTGCATAACCACACTGGAGCCAGCACAGCGCAGACCTCGGGGACAGGAGGAGGAGTGTCGAGTTCAGTATCCTCAGCACAACCTTCGGGCTCGGAGACAGCAGCCTTGGAGGAGTGGAGATACCCTTCAGTGCCTATCACTGTGGAACAAGGTATCCGGGACCACGTGAGGGTGCACAACTCGGGGGTAGAAGAAGCTACCGCCATTGCAGCAAAGTATTCCAACTTAGCTGTGAGTTATGGGCACGCAAAGAACCATAGAGTTCGTGAGACCCTGCCCGGTCCAGTGATGCAGCTCATCAGCGACACAGGTCACCCGGTACCCGAAGGCGCAGGGTGTGTCCGGTGTGGTCGCTTACTGCGATCGCCCGAGGGCCAGATCCGGGTCACTCCCGGATTAATCTGGGATGTGATGTTGGGTTCCAACCGGACCTGTGTGCAGGTGCCTCTTTGTCAGGAGTGCACTAAACCCCCCTGGACAGGAGCCTTAGCTCAGCTGCCCATCATTCCCACGCCCGATGTGACAACGCCACAGTCTCAGCCGCGGAGTACTAGTGATCAGCAGCCCCCGCCAGATCCAGACCCTTCGCCCCACAGAGACGCACCTGAGCAGGAACGTGGACCTCCGCCTCGCAGAGACGCGTCCGAGCAGGAACGTGAACCTCCACTGCGGTCAGAGACCGATCCAGCGCGGTTGGAGCAGACACAGCTGAAGAAGCTGGAGGCAGAGGACAGACTCCTGAGTACCTTACGGAAGCTAAGGGAGCGCATCACTACGTACACGTGTCCTCTAGATCAGACAGCGGGAGAGAAGTCATCTGGTCATTTGCTGCAACCGTTAAAACTTCTGATGAGGGAGCTGCAAGATTACTTCAAGGAGCCGCAGGTGAAGAGAGCGCTGGCCACGAAGAAGATGAACGAGGACGCCGATGGAAGTGAAGCCACGGTCACCACCGTCTCTGAAGAATTACGTCTGATCATCAGAGATAGGGTGGAAGGATCAGTCCAGGGGTTGCTAAACCAGAAGGTTCTAACCAATCAGATGAATACGCTGGACGATCTGATCGGCACCCTCGCTCGATCTTGCATCAGCGACGCTCACCTTAGCATTCTACCCAGCATGTTGTCACGGTCTCGGCAGGCCTCGGGCAAGAACGCAGGAAGGAATGCGCGGACCTTCCACCACGCTCTAATGGAAGCGTTTGAGCTGATGGAATCCCTGCATAAGCACGGAGTCACCGGTCCAGTCAGCAGAGCCTCGTTACCCGGCATCTTCCTCAGTGGACTGACACCAGAGTTGCACGCGAGGGTTCATAAGGAGCTGTTGGGCAAGGTGGACTTTCATCAGTCAACTGGACCAGCTGGGTGGGAGGCGGAACTACTGCGCAAATACGTGGAGCAGGCTACATTGGAGGAGCGACGGGATCCGGTGGGACTGAAGGCAGCCAGGGACCAGTCTCCCTTTCCAGTGGCTGCGCTGGTTGAGTGCCTCGATGAGCACGTGGAGCAGTGCTATGCGCTACCGACAGCGCCGGCAGAAGTGGAGGGCAGGCAGCTGCCTGGATCGTCTACGTACACTGGTTGCAGGAAATGCAAATCTAAGGAGCACTTGGCGAGGGACTGCCCGCAGCAGCACGACCAGCAGAAGAAAGCTGCATGGGTAAAGTGCATTTGGGATGAGGCGTTCGAGACCCTGGAGAACTCTGGCGCAAGCCCGGAACTTATGGAGGAGACGTTCGCAGTCATCGCGCAGGAGAGGGGTTCAGATTTTGGCGAGGGAGAGGCCGCGGGGGCCAGTTCCTCTCCCGGTCGCAAGGCATAGGTCCCGGAGCCAGCAGGGGGAGTACTCCGCCCCTTGCTGAGGCCGACAGGAGCGGGACCAGGCCTCTGGAGGAGAGGTCTGTGAGGGGGCGACACAGCCAGCCCTACCGGTGGAACACCCATTTCAGAGAAGACCACCGGATGAGGTATGGCCCGGGACCAGCCCAAAAGGCAACCGAGAAGCTGAGGCGAGCTGTGAGGTGGTTGAAGCGGACTCACCCGGTTACTGTGGTGGCTCCAAGCGAGATGGAGCCAGAGGTGGCACCAGCGCAGGCATCCACCCCAACAGAGGTACAAATCAGGTTCCCTTTGTTCGGGCAAGGAAGTCAGGGACACCCGTGCACAAAAGGTGTGTACCAGCGCGCCTTGCAGCCATCAGGTGCCAGAAGGGTGAGGTTCAGGGAGGAGGCAGCGCCCCGGCAGCTCTTTGGACGTGCGCTGCGACGACGACTGGACCGTGCCAAGCCGCCGCCGCTGTCGCGAGCACAACAGCGAGTGCAACGTGACAAACCAGCAGCGTGGGAGGCAGCCAGGACACTGACGAGCAGGCGGCGGGAAGCAGAGGTGCATCAGCACAGAGTCAGGAGTGCCATGGTACAGGTGAAGGGCCGCATAGTAAGGAGGCCGCATTACCGGTAATTTGAAAATGGGGGTTGGTAATACCGGGTAATTTACCGGTAATACTTTGCTTGGTATTACCAAAGTATTACCGCCTGCACAAAATAACCTAACTTTTGCCTCGGGACTCTAAAATTGATTTTTTCGATTTCTATGGATACCTAATGATCATTAGAATTGTTGGGGTGCGTGCTATAGCACATGCGACGCCATGCACGCACATTATAAAGCGACGCATTTTACAGAGAAGTGCAGACAGAAATGAATATTCACGAAAATATCTAACTTTTGCCTCGGGATTCTAAAATTGATTTTTTCGATTTCTATGGATACTGTCAGGGTCATGACCGATGACATATGTATCATACATGTCATACGTGTCATACCTGTCAGACATGTCATACCATGTCATGTCATGTCATGTCGGTCATGTCATATATTATTATGACAGTCGGTCGCGTCATATATTATTATGACAGTCGACAGTATGGTCGACCATGACTGTACATGTCGAGTCGCGTCATATATTATTATGACAGTCGTCAGTACGGTCGACGATGACTGTACATGTCGCCAGATGATAATGTCACATCATCAGGCATCCTTGTCATCGAGAGTTCGTACGTCGAACTCGAAGATGGCAAAGCAAAGATACATCTTGAATACAAACAAGAACCATCTTGGCTTTTAAGCATGTGCGGAACACGCATGCACAGTATGAACGAACTAGTCGTTATTACAATACTGGTCGTTCAACCTACGTCTCGGGTTCACAACCCAATGGCGGTACCATCTAAGATGATGGGAGACGTATGGTACAAAAGTGAGGAAGCGTTGTGCTTCAGCAGATCTTCTTACAGAGACTGCACTCACAACCCGCTATTACGTACACTCGCATTGCTGTCCAACTTTGCAGTGTTTATTTGTATATTGATAATACTGTATATTCACGGCGCCTGTTTATCCCGCCGTATCAGATACCTAATGATCATTAGAATTGTTGGGATGCGTGCTATAGCACATGCGACGCCATGCACGCACATTATAAAGCGACGCATTTTACAGAGAAGTGCAGACATAAATGAATATTCACGAAAATATCTAACTTTTGCCTCGGGATTCTAAAATTGATATTTCGATTTCTATGGATACCTGATGATCATTAGAATTGTTGGGATGCGTGTTATAACACATGCGATGTCATGCACGCACATTACAAAGCGACGCATTTTACAGAGAAGTGCAGACAGAAATGAATATGCACGAAAATACCTAACTTTTGCCTCGTGCAACGTTTGCCTCGTGTAACGTTTCGTTGTCATTGGAAGTAAGGGACATGCTGCCGCCTTCAGCTGAGGCTCCCGTGGCCATGATGTCGGCGAATGATTACGATGAAAACTTCGTTAGTGATTTTTCACCGCTATGCTCTCTACAGAGAATGTTCTCCGCCGATCTGCGGATCTGACATGCACGCAGGTGGTAAGATTCACGGTAATTGAGATCTTACCGGTAATTTATCATGGTAATACCGTATGACCATGGTAAATTACCGGTAATTTCTTAAGTATGGCAGGTAAGACGGTTGAGGGGGTCGGTAATACCGGTAATTTACCTGGTAATTACCGTCCCGGTAATTTACCAAAAAAATTACCCGGCCTCCTTACCGCATAGAGCACCTGAGGAAGATGGTGAAGGCGAGCAGGGAAACGGCGACCGCCAGACCAGCACCCTGGCCAGATGATCCAGCGCCGGAAGACTCCATCACCAGGTCTGCCCGCTGGACTGCCCTGATAGCGGAGGCAGGCACTTACCACCTACCCGACGACAACTCTGACGAAGAACTGAACCCGCGGGAAGTGGAGCCAGGTTTGCACAAACTGGCCAGCATCAGGCCGGACATAGGCGTGGACGCGGGGGCGGGGCGTTGGGGAGAGTGGCTGGACGAACATGTGCTAGCTGCCATGGATGCGTCCGGGCCCACTCTCATGATCTTTTGGGCGTGGATTGGCAAGGTGAGAGTGAAGGTCCTCATCGATACCGGGGCCTCCTCCAGCTTCACATCCCTAGAGACTGTGAAGAAGCTCAAGCTTCAACCATCAGTCCATGAGAAACCAATGCGGGTGCAGGTTGCAGATGGCACAGTCTACGACGCCAACTCTTGCATTCGACCCAAGCTCACGGCGGAGACGCGGAAGGGAAGTTATGCCAAGCAGGTAACTCTGCGAGTGATGCCCTTATCCTTGGGAGTGGACGTGGTGCTGGGGGGTGACTGGTTACGAGCTCAGCGGCGGATCACCTTTGACTACGCACAGTATGGGAGTGTGCGGTTTGGCCATGGGTCACAGAAGGTAGTCATTGCGGGATGCAATCCAGGGTCGTCATCTACAGGGTCTGGGCAGGCCATGGGACTGGTAGAGGCACAGCTTATCAGTACTAAGCAAGCCAGGAAGGACCTGCGAGCCTTGAAGAATAGCGGCGAGGAGGCGTACCTGATGTATCTGGCTCCAGATGGCACATTTAAAATGGAGGCCACCGACGACCCCAACTCTCCCTTAGAGGCCTCTGCAGCCCTATCAGAGTCATCTTCATCCTCATCATCGGAAGCAGAGGGTGACAACGCTAGGCAAAGGGGGGGGGAAGTTACCTCTGACGAGGAAGGCTGCAACAGCGACAGCACAGTAGCAAGCATAGCCACCCTAATCTCCGACAGCAGTTCGTCTGAATCTGAACAAGATGCAACAGAGCAGGAGGACTGGGCTCAGGAGCAGGTGTGTGCTCTGCGACCGGCGACGTGCCCCACATCAGCGCAACCCGCTGTGCGAGACTGGGGACCTTACCCCACAAGGGCCAGATGGGAGGCATTCCAGATGCTTCCACGAGAGCGCAGGGAGCAGGCTGCACAGCACCACGCGGAGGAATTGGAACCTGAGTGGGAAGAGGAGGCATACTGTTTGTGGAAAACAGGGCAGGCTCTGCGTCTGCAGCAGGAGCAACGGAGGAGCAGAGGGGTGAACCACAGGAGATCGCGCAGAGTTAGCGAGCCAGTACTGGCAGCACCTATAGAAGCTGAGGCAGGGCAAAGCAAAGATGGGTATAGCTGTTTCAGGAAAGAGGCACCAGCTGCTGCAGCGACACCTAGTGAAGAGCAGAGCAGCGGCGCGGATGGCAAGGTCAAGCAGCACGAAGGCGAGACCAAGGAGGCTAAGCAGGATGAGGAGGACGCAGAGGTACCACAATGGATCCTGGACGAGCTGGTGAAGCTGAAGCAGTGGTACCAGGACGTGGTGGGCATGGAGCTTCCCAAGGGCGTCGTGGACCGCGACCACAAATCGCCGCTGCGCGTGGACCCCGAGTACCGTGATGGCGCACGGCACAAGAGGTGCTACAAGCTGTCCATGGAGGAGTTACGACAACTTCGTGGGCAACTGGACGAGCTCTTGGCAAAGGGATACATCCGTCCCTCGTCTTCACCTTGGGGCAGTCCAGTCCTGATGGTGCCCAAGCCCTCCAACCCCAAGGAGCTGCGACTGGTGATCGACTATCGCCAGATCAACGAGGTCACGGTGAAGGACCGTTACCCTCTCCCTGACGTACAGTCCCTCATTGATGACCTCCAGGGAGCGACTATCTTCTCCACCGCGGACGCTCTGTGGGGATTCTGGCAAGTGCCCATGGAGGAGGACGCTATCGAGAAGACAGCGATGACCACGCCGTTCGGAGCTTATGAGTGGCTGGTTATGCCCATGGGGTTGTCAAACAGTCCTTCTTGCTGGCAGCGTATGATGCAGAGCTACCTAGGACATCTCCCATTCGTAAGGGTGTTCGTGGACGATATCATGATCTTCAGTAAGAATCCAACTGAACACCTCGATCATTTGAAGCAGGTGCTGGAGGTCTGCCGTCAGAACAAAGTCCGGCTGAAGGAATCAAAACTGCGGTGCTTCAAGCGCTCTGTACGGTTCCTCGGGCATGTAATTGATCGTGAAGGATGCCGACACCAGCAGGACAAGATCGCAGCAGTAAGGGATTGGCCCAAGCTGGAAACTGTCAAACATGTGCGACAGTTCCTGGGTCTGGCCGGGTTCTACCGCCGGTACATCCAGGGGTTCTCCGATCTAGCTCACCCATTGACTAAGCTGACGAAGAGCTTAGTGCCCTGGGAGTGGGGCCCAGAGCAGGAGCGAGCATTCGAACGGTTGAAGCACGCGCTGACCACAGCCCCTACGTTGATCCTTCCAGATCAGAAGGCAGCTCACAATGGCACCAGTCCATTCGTCGTACAGACGGACGCTAGTGCGGTGGCACTGGCTGGGGTACTGATGCAGGACCTGGGGAAGGGCCTGCAGCCGATCGCCTTCGAGAGCAAGCAGTTCTCATCAGCGGAACAAAACTACCATGCAGGGGAACGGGAGTTAGCAGCGATTCACCACTGCACGACTCAAACGTGGAGGCATTACCTTATCTTCACGGAGTTCCGACTCATGGGAGACCATGCGCCGCTGAAGTGGCTCTTCGCTCCAGGCCGGGAACTCAGCAGGCGACAAGCGAGGTGGTACGAGGACCTGGTGGAGGTGGGCGTGCATGCGATGGAGCACGTGCCAGGGCGCACGCTGGTGGTGCCGGACGCGGCCTCTCGCCGACCGGACTACGTGCAGACGACAGCGCGAGACGGGCTTAAGGAGGCGGGGTATGTGGACCCGAGCACCGACCAGCCTGTATCCGCGGAGGAGGGCCGAAGAGCAGCGGGAGCTAAGGGGAACCCAGCAGAAGTAACCAAAGCTAAGGCTGAGGTGAACGCAGCGGTAAAGGAGAAGAAGATGGGGAAGGAGGACCCTAGCTCCCCGTTGGACGCGGGGTTCAGTTCAGCAGACGAGGAGGACGAGGAGTACCCTCCAGTGAACCCTCCTGTGGTAACTGGGAAGCTGACGCAGCTTAATGGACTGTGGTGGGCGGAGACCCCCGACCTGTGGCGCGACGCCATGGACACAGTGGCCACGATGGCGGCAGTCTCTGCCCTTGCGGGCGTAACTACTAGAGCGGCAGCAGCAGAGCAATCAGCAACAGGTGATGACCCAGCGTCTCCCTTGGATGCAGAAGCCGTTCTGTCAGAGACACCCCCAGCACAACCGCCTGCAACAGTAGCTCAGAAGCCAGTAGCGGAGCAGCAGCAGCCATCAGCAGCAGTGCAGCAACCAGCAGCACAACCGCCAGCGACAGCAGCAGAGCAGCAGCAAGCAAGCCCAAGGATCCGACCTGGAGAACCGCTGGTGGACAAGCAGGATTGGAAGTTGATCTCCTCGGAGTTCGCTAGGCTGCAGAGCAAGTACTCTCGAGCACTGGGAGGACCATTCCAGGTGGATGCGTGCTGTGACGCTATGGGTCAGAACCGACAGGTGAGCACATTCTGGACTGATTGCTTGAACGAGCAGTGGAGGGGTCGTATCGTCTGGTGCAACCCCCCCTTTTCAGACCCCAACGTGAGCATTGAGGACATTCTGCGACACTATGCATCTGAAGCAAAGCAGGACCCGTGCCACACAGCCGCCTTGTTCTTGTTGCCCGACTTCCCTCAGGCGAGTTGGCGACCGTTGCTACGTGAATTTGGCCTGGAGATCGTAGAAGTCATCCCAAGGGTGAACGAGCATGGTGAGCCCAACAGACTGTTTACCTCACCTGGAGAGGAGAGAGGTCACCGCGCGGCTCTGCAGGAACTGCCAGTCCCATGGCCAGTGCTAGTAGTGATAGCCAGGCCGCAGAAGCCATCCAGCAAGCTGGCCCCACGCGAGAGACCCACAGCGCAACCAGCAGTCACGCTCTCCGGAGCAGCAGCAAAGGTCAGAGACAAGTCGGGAACAGTGGAGCCAGGAGTGTTCTTGCGAGCGCTGAGAGCTGAGCACAGACGCAGCGAATATCTCAGGACCCTGAAGCAGGAGCTGCTAAATACCCAGCATCATCGCACAGAGCATTTCCGGTTGGTAAGCGACATCATTTGGAGAGTGGCTGAAGGGCGCTACCAGGTGGTGCTGGCACCGGACTCGCCCTTGCGGGAGCTAGTGTTGAGAGAAGCTCACGAGGCACCATCCGCAGGCCACACCGGCAGGGACAAGACGCTGGAGCGGGTCCGAAGACGTTTCTGGTGGCCGCGAATGGACCTAGATATAGCGGAATGGGTAAAGACGTGCGTGACGTGTCAGCAGACCCAGCCGCGACAAGGGTATCCCATGGGACTGTTGCAACCGCATCGAGTGCCAAGCAGGCTCTGGGAGGTTGTCAGCATCGATTTCGTAACCGGGCTTCCGATGACTCAGCGAGGAGTAAACGCCTTCACTACCTTCACCTGCAAGCTGAGCAAAATGGTACACGTGGTGCCAATGACCTACAACGACAGCTCCGCAGAAGTAGTGGTAAGACTGTTCATGGACGCAGTATGGCGATTGCACGGAGCTCCAATGAAGATAGTGTGTGACCGAGACCCCCGCTTTCGCGACGCCATGACTCAGGAGTTTATGCGACTGATGGGCGTCAAGGTAGCTAGCACCACTCCCTACCACCCTCAGAGCGATGGGCAAGCGGAACGCAGTAACCACACCGTGGAGCGTATGCTGCGCTGCTACGTTGATGAGAACCAGGAGGATTGGGACCTGTGGGTGGCTCCGGTGGAGTACGCCATCAACGACTCCAAATCGGCAGTGACAGGGTTCTCACCGTTCGAACTGGTGTACGGACATGCACCAGCGACCCAGTTGGACCTCTTCATGAACGCAGCTCTGGAAGGAGGTGCAAAGAGGAGGAAGGGCGGTCGCACAGCAGCGGTACCGCTCACCAACTGGCCAAGCAGTTCGCGCGGCAGCTGCAGGCGGCACGAGAAGGTTTGCAACTGGCTCAGCAGCGTATGATAGAGCAGTTCGACGCACGACACCGGCTGCAGCACATTAAGGTGAATGATCAAGTATGGGTGGATGGTCAGCACCTGACTCTGCCTGGAGAACGGGGGGTGAAGCCAAAGCTGCGTAAGCTCAGGCACGGCCCCTTACGTGTAGTAGAATGTCTGTACAGCGACAGGCAGCAAGAGCTGCCAGAGCAGGACCGTGGAGCCCCGTCAGCGTACAGGTTGGAGCTACCCGTGCATTGGAAGGTGCACGACGTGTTCACAGCGGATCGGCTCACCCCAGTTCATTCGGGAGCCAAGCACTTCGTGAGTAGGCGGGAGGAAGTGGCACCACCACCAGTCTTGGTAGAGGGTCAGAGGGAGCGTGAGGTGGAACGCATCATCAGCACTCGCTTCAGGAGGTTAGGTGGAAAGGCTGGTGGGACAGTGCAGGAGTGGCTAACCAAATGGAAAGGGCTTCCGCACAGTCACAGCCAGTGGCGAACCCGGGAGGATTTGGAAGGGCGAGGGGGCAGGCTAGAACCTCTGCGAATCTTCGAGGCTGAGGAGGAAAGGCTGAAGAAGGCTCCAGAGAAGAGGCGAAGGGAGACTCATAAGGGTCAGGAGGAGCAGCGAGCACAGTTGATGGCTATGAGACCTCCCACCCCAACGGTCCGCAGCAGTAGCCAAAGCCGGGCCTATCAGCCCCACCTCTCGAGAGTGCAGCACCCAGTCAGGATTTTGGTGTTGTTCTGCGGTACCGGTTCAGTGGAGCAGCAGTTCCAACGTCAGTTTAGGGACTGCGAGGTGGTAACAGTGGACATCCTACCCAAGTGGCAAGCCACGTGCACGGAGGACATCCTTCACTGGAACTACAAGCTCTACCCGCGGCATCATTTCGACGTCATCTGGGCCAGTCCCCCCTGCAAGGAGTACAGCAAGGCGAAGACACTAGGAGCTCCAGATCTGAAGCTGGCGGACAGGCGCGTGCGGCGTACCAGGGAGATCATTGAGTTTTACGATCCTGCGTATTTCTTCATAGAGAACCCAGCTGGCGACACGCTGCGAGGATTGCACACGCGCGCCGTAATGAAAGGTCTGCCAGAGCCACTGTTGACCACCTATTGTAAGTATGGCGCACCGTACATGAAGCCAACTCACATATGGACAAATGCGGCACCTTCAGTACCTTTGTTACAGTGCACCCACACGACTCCCTGCCCTGCGCGAGCAATGCTAGGAAGGCACGAGAACACGTCCCAAGGGGGCATCTCCTCGGCTAACACCCGCGGTATGGGTTCAGCCCAAGCGGTATATGCAATACCTCGTGCGTTGCTGTACCACCTGTTTTGCGAACTGAAGCTGAACGAGCGCATGAAGGAGGAGAGCGCACTCGCGGTAATGAACCTCATCTCGACGCTGACAGCGAGGACTGACATGTGCGAGTCTCAAGATACCGAGGCTGGTCAGCCACGGGGCGCAATGGCCGCGGAAGACCCGTGATCTGGTAGTGCTGAGGTTGCCAAACCTGATGAGCGTTGGCAGCGTGAGACGGTGAAGCGCCTTGGCGAACCCGGATTGCGGAAGGGGACCCAGACCCAAGGACTGGGGGGCACGGACCCAAGAACCGTAAGGGGGACCCGGACCCGAGGACTGGGGGGCACGGACCCAAGAACCGTATGGGGGACCCGGACCCGAGGACTGGGGGGCACGGACCCGATGCCTATTCTACGAAAGGTGGGTTTACACACCGTAAGGACCCCTTACGGTGGGTTACCCAACCCTAAGTAAAACGATTATTTCAGCCCCTAAACTGACCCCCTGGTCATGTTCATGGTGGCAGGATGACGTTAGACACTCCCAAGAGGCATCCGCGAAGAATTATATCGGATGTATCCGGGTTTGTTGACCTGAAAACACAAACTCAAACCGGCAAACCAATCATCGCATATAAATCGTGTCATATAGCGTAATAAACCGTCATACCACCCTCACTTCGCGTGACATTTTGAGGGTCAAGATGGCCTCGAATGAAAATTTTGACAAGACACTGCAGAAAGAGCAGCTCGAGAACTTGACAACATGGGTCTCCAAATTTCCAAAAGGGCCATCGAGGAAGGCCACATATCTACCAATATACAAAATTATGTGGTAACCCACCGTAAGCATATATGATCGGAACCCGCTACACCCCCCCACTTCGCGAGCGCATTACACACATGGGGCACATCGCATCCATCCATAGTATGTTCCTCAGCTTTCATTCAACTCATAAACTGTCTGAAAATCGATAGGTT
Organism: Cymbomonas tetramitiformis; assembly: GCA_001247695.2. Taxonomy (NCBI): domain Eukaryota; kingdom Viridiplantae; phylum Chlorophyta; class Pyramimonadophyceae; order Pyramimonadales; family Pyramimonadaceae; genus Cymbomonas; species Cymbomonas tetramitiformis. The sequence continues at coordinate 1,930 of LGRX02035926.1, read as the reverse complement.
TGACACCGTAGACCTCATAACGCCACCACTAGAGGCCGCCGAAAATTTCTCTTACGGCGGGTTAACCCACCGTAAGATTAGTAGAATAGGCACCGAGAACCGAGGGCTTAGCAGCCCGATCTTGTCGCAAAGTGCATGCTAACCTTCCCTGACTATGTACATAAGAGCACGCAGGACAGCCTAGCGAGGACGTAGGCGCGCCGCAAAGGGGGGGAGAGTTGTACTAGGGTGTATCGCGAGTCAGACGAGAGACAGTCGTGTCTGAATGACGAGTGACAGCACCAGTGACAGTCACCAGTATGACCGCGAGGTATGACAAGGGTGACTGACAGCTTGTGACTTTTTGAACATCTGCAACCACAGCAGATCAGGTTGAGAGAATTGGTGGGAAACCATTCCAGAAATGGGGGGGGAACCATTTTATATTCAAACAGCCACACAGATCTGGAGGGAAACCAGGAGAGTCCCAGATCTTGCCACATCATCAGATCTATGACTATTCAGTAATTCAGAGCAGAGATCACTGTATGACTGGCAGCTACAGCCCAAGGGCCAAATGACAAGACCTGTCAGAGGATATGTGAACATGAAGTGACTGAGCATGTGACTGTCGAATTCGGATGAGATCTGAGGGAATTCGAGTCGACATGTTACTACTTAAAGAGCTGAACAAGCTCTCATGTCAGTTTTTGAATTAGTTACACATTGGCACTGACCTCTGGTGTCTTGTAACTTCAAACAGTGAAAGTTCATCTAAGTATAAAGAAATATCCGACAGTATACAAAGCATTCCGATATCAACCTATGGTCCTAGTACCATATTCCCTGTAAGTGTTACTTGCACCCTTGTGAGACTGGTTCAGTCCTCACAACCGAACAGTGCTGACGAGCCTACTTTCGATTAGTATGCCGAGCAGGAAACCGAAGGCGTGTGTGGTCTTGAATCTTCCGATAGGTGATAGATGTTCACGTTGCACCTCTATGGCATGTAATGAGCATACAAGGACATCATAGATTGATTTCCAATCATAAAAAGTGCTGGATGAGAATGATGAGCTGATAAAGGCAACCGTTAGCAAGGTGTAAAATGCTGAATTATGGCTAACATCGCCGATTCATTCCACTCTACTACCTTAAAACTCTGATCAAGGTGAATGTAACATGTAATGTTCATTTGGGGACATTAGAGATCGATCTCACAATATTTAAAAAGGGCCAGTGAGAATGATAAGCTGGTCATGGCAAACGTTGATGGGGCGCAAATTGCTAAATTATTGCCGAAATCGCCGGTTTATTCCATTGTATGCCATCGAAACCCTAATCAGCAGGGTGCGTGTAATACATGGTGTGCATATATGGATACATCAGAGATCGATATCACATTATAAGAAACTGTCGGTGCGGATGATAAGCTGGTCAAGGAAAGCTTTGATTGGGTGTAAATGGCTAAAGTATTGCCAAAATTGCCATTTTATGCCTTAAACCCTAATCAGACTGCGTGTAACGTGTAATGAGCATACAGAGACCTCATATATAGATCTCCCCTTATTAAAAATGGTTAGTGATACTGATAGGTTGATCAGGGCAAGCGTTAACGGGGTGTAAATTGCCAAATTAAGGCTGAAAGCGCCATTTGAGTCCATTTTGCGACCCTAAATGCTCATATTAGGTAGTGTAACATCGAATTGGCATGTGGGCACATCAAATATCGATTCCCCACTATCGAAAATGTTAGTTGAGAATGATAACGCGTAGTGGGCACGCTTCAAATGGCCCATTAAAATTTTGGGCAGTTTCAGCATATCTGAGTCGTGGAAGTGGTCATTTGGGGGCTACGTATCATACGTATGTATACGTGTATCGGGGGTTTGCCGTATCATACGTATGAATACGGCGGGGGTAAATATATGGGTAAGTCGAGGGGACCGAG